>JAJMBT010000022.1:13848-264621 GCA_030565385.1 Kodamaea neixiangensis | reverse complement strand
TTGGTTTGGTTTGGGTGAGGAGAAACAAGTCTCCCGTTTTTTTAAATTATTCTGGCGCTCAATTCTCTCCTTTTATATTGATTTTTTGCACCTAAACACAAATGGAGGAAGTTGCAGCAATTCACTTCGACTGTTGGATTGCTTGGGGTTGTATGAGATAGAGAGTACGTATATACTGGACTTTGATAGGAAGGGTTTGAATGAAAGTAGATGCGTCACATAGACCGTGGTGTCGGGGACCGAATTGCAGCCACTTGAAGCTGCAATTGTTCTTCCAAGTTCTTGGGGTTTGTCTTACATACGGATACCCAGAAATTTTAATATACTTATTGAAAACCATCATTAGTGTTCTGCCTATGCAGCTCCTTCTTCTCCAGCATTTCAGGGAACTTGTGCAAACTTAGATTCAATTTATGTGTAACTGACCATTATGATTTCCTAAACAATATAATTTTCTCAATATGAGTTCTTGAGCTTACGCTAATGTATTTTTGGTTTCGTACAGCATCATTTTGTCCTTTTTAGAGGAGTTGTTCCTTCAAGTCGTACAAATTGTAAGCAGCTCCTGATGTACACCATGATTGAATTCTGATAATGCGCAACACTTTCATCAAAAGGGTGGTTGGTGTAATGGTAACATATTTGCCTTCCAAGCAAGTGCCATGGGTTCGATTCCCGTACCACTCATTTTTTGCACATTTTAAGATTCTACTGGAACTCATACTCACTCAGCTTAAGGAACGATAAGCCAACTCTTCGTTTTACTCTCAATACTCTTGTTTATCCTCCATTTCCCCATCCTACAATGATTTTTGTTCATTCCAGCCTTTATTATATGTACAAGTGACAACTACTTCTTCTCCTCAACCAACTCCAAGTCATCCTCAAAGTCATATCTTCCCTCGAGGATATCGTTCAACCCATCCTGGATCATTGAACTTTCCTCGTCCATAGGCATTTCACTCAACAACTTCTGCTTGGCGTAGCCTCCCATCATGTGTTTCATTCTCCAACCGAATTCCTGGAACGTCGAAACGTCCAAGATCCAGCAGGTTCCAAAGATCATCATCGACAGCACTGTTCCACAGAGGAGCGTGCCTGTTCCCACCGCCACGGCCGCATCAGTTGTGAAATTGTAGCTGAGTGGTGGCGAATGGTTGCCCTGGAAAAGGGTAGGCACATACTGCCTGGAAAGTGTCGACTTGTACGCAAACCTCAGTGCGAAGATAGTGAGTGCTGCAGATGTCATAAAGAGCATCATCTGCTTCTGGCGACGGACTATATACTCATCGCTGGCCTGCCCAACCTTGAAGTTGAGGCTGTTGAGTATATCTTTCAATGTCATTACTGAAAAGTTTTGATTTTTTCAGATTCTAAAGTGGAGAAAGAACATAGAGAGTAAGATATGGATTGAGCATTCATATGAAATGAAACCAAATTCCTGTAAGTATCGAAGGAATAAAAGTCAAACTCAAGTTGTAAACATCGTGATCTATAGTTGATTATGATTCATGTGCTAAACCTGCTATGAGAGAGCTCAACCTCCCATCATCCACATCTCCTACTCTACAACATCTTAAAACAAACATACTAATCAATACAAAAACAGTGAAGTGAACTACATTTTAAATCTCCTCCTTGAACAACCCTCCCTGGTTCTGCTTCTCCGACAACAAGTCTGAAACTGTGATTGTCGATTCTGGTCTCTCCAATTTAGGTACTGGCTTTGCTGATGGTGTCGATGCCTTCGAGGTCGATGTTTCGACAGGCGCTACAGGCGTAGCCGCCTCTTCCTTTGCCTTAGGCTTAGGGGTCTCCTTGATCGCCTTTGGTGCCACCGAGTTCTTCTTCGATTTGTCCTTGGAGCTCGACCTGAAAAGGTTGCTCAATCTCCTCAACCCACTGGGTTTCTTCTCGCCCTTGGCCGCGCTCACAGGCGCCACCTTGGTCGCAGGTTCTTGACCTGAAAAGTCAGGCGCCTTCAACTCAACCTCCTTCTCCTTGGGTGGCTCGACGTCCTCCAATTCGGGCTCCTTAGCGTCCGCTGAAAAAAGCGAGCCAGTGTCTCTTATTCTGTCCTCTTCCACTTCTGTCTGCAAGTGCGTGGGCAACTCCTTGTTGATCTTGTGCTCTCCACGCACCTTCTCGTCAATCTCGTCCAAGATTTCCTTCTTCTGTGCCTCCTTGTCCTCGAGGTGCTTCTCTTTCTGCGCCTCCAAGTCGCTCAACTTGTCGTCGAGCTCCTTGTGCAGGTTCTCGTGCTGTGTCAACAACGCAGCAGACGAAACTTGGAGTTCCTCGAGTTCCTTGGATGTACTCTCGTGTTCTTCGGTTGCTGTAGCCAAGTCGGTGGTGTACTTTTCAGAGTCAGTCTTTGCAGCAGCCAACTTCTCCTCAAGCTCAGCAATCTGCGCCTCGTACTCGGCCTGCAACTTAGTGGCGGTTTCTACTTCCAGCTCCAACTCGGTTTTCGCGTCCGTGAGCAGCTTGAGCTTGGTGGTTTCCTCTTCCAATTCATCCAAGGTGGGCTTGATTTCCTCGTCCTTTTCTGCTTGCAAGCCGTCCAACTCGTCCTTGCGTTCCTTCTTCAACTTGGTTTCCTCCTCGTCGATGCGTTCTTGGTTTTCCGTCTTCTGGGCAATCAATGCCTCCAGTTCGCTCAAGTGTTGCTTCTTCAACTCCTCGAGCTCGGTCTTCTTGTCGCTGAGCTCGGTGGCCTTGAGTTCCTGGTGGTCGACAAACGCAGCGTCCTCACCCTTCTTACGTTCTTCATTAGCTGCAGTTCTCTCCTGCTTGGCAATCTCAAAGTCGGCCTTTTCTTGCGACTTCTGTGCCGTCACCTCGCGCTTGTGTTGCGCATGCAATTCGGCCAACTCTGCTTGGCGAGTCTTGTGTTCCAGGTCCGCTTCTCTTCTTGCGCCTGCCTTCACGCCAATGTCGGCGAGCACAGGCTGCACAATCTGCAGGGCCAATGCGTCCAACTCCGACTGCAACATCGTCAAGCCTCCGCCCAATTCGACGACACCGGCCTTGTGTTGCTTGACACGCTCGTCCGAGTTCTTCTGCGCAATCGCCAATGCACCGGCATACAAACGGGCTTGTTCCTTGAAGTCCTTCAGGCTCAGGTGCTGGAGCAGGTTCAAGCGCTCGTTTGCCTTTCTGCTCGCGGCAGCGAGCAAGTTGGCGTCTACAACATCTGCGGCCAAGAAAGTGTTGGATCTTCTTTGCGCAGACACGCGGTCGGTGTAGCCAGAGCCGTGCTTGAGCAGCGCAGCAGCGCCGCTCGCAGCCAAGTCCTCTTCCGACTGGGTGAGGAACTCGGTGGGTTGCAGGCCCAATCCGCTACGGTAGTCGAGCTCGGGGTTGAACCGCGAGTTCAAAGACTTGGTCGAGTTCTTGCTGGCCATGGCCGAGATCTTGCCAATGTCGAGTGCCAGGGCTTTGGTGGTGGTTGCGATACCCAGACGCTTGATGTCGCGTTCGGGGTCAATGCGGCTTGTCATGGTGGAGGTCGAGTTCAGGTTTGCTGTTTTGTAGAGGGTGCTGTGGTTGTAGGAGGGTACGCCTGTTGACGCGGTGGTTGCTGCCGAGGATTGGCTCGTGATTGTGTTGTTGCGAGCCGTGCTAGCTGCCGCGGCGTCGGCGTCCAGCAGCGTGTGTTCACGGGTCCACGCGGTGATGTTCTCCTTTCTCGCAGCCAATGCTGCGGTCTGGGCTTCCTTGGCCACAACACGCTCGTACGTGGGCTTGACAGTCAAGTCGGCACTGGCAGCAAGCAAGGCCGCGGTGTCCGAAGCAGACGAATTGACACCCACGCTGGCAATGCCAGGCGAGGTGTAAACGCCCTGCTTCAACTTCTGCTGGTAGAGCGCCTGCTGCGAAAGAGGCTTCCCGTTGGTTTGATAGTGCGAACGAGACATGGGAACTCTGGGGGGGTTGTAGTTGGTATGGATTTTTTTTTGGCGGCACTCGACTCCTTTTTGTTGCTGTGGGTTGTACTGCATATGGGCAGCCAGCAATGACGACTGTACGGCGTAGAGAGTGATAGGGAAAGGATGGTGGAAGGAGTGGTGGAAGAGGTATGGAGTGGTTGGAGGTGATGAGAGCGACGGGAGAATGTATGCGTGAAGAATTGAGAGGTAAATGCCTGTTTTATTGGGTGTTGGGGGGAGAGATATGAAAGAATGTGTGGATGAAAATGGTTGAAATTGGCTGAGAATGGGTGAAAAATTGGTTGAGAGGTTGATTGTTGTGATTGGAAGAGGGGAGGTTTTAAGGAAGAGGGAAGTAAGAGCATAGTGTGGAGTTGTGTGGGGGAAATATTGCGTAGAGTCGTTTGTAGGAGGGTAGAGAAGTGTCGAGAATGGATTATATGCTGATAGAATTGATTGGACAGAGGTAGAGAGATGCTCTGTTAGGAACGTTCAGAAATAATAATGGTTAGCTATTCTGGAATATAATAGCATTGTAATAGGCAATTTAGTGAGATTAAACGGGTTGCTCGGAAAGGCAGCTATACGGGGATGTGACTGGAGGACGCAGTATTACGCACTAAGAACGTGCTGGACTGGAGTGGTTGGACGAGCTAAGGCGTAGTCAAGAAGAGGAGCGTACAATGTGGGAAGTGTACGCTGAGAGGAACGGCAGCAAGTTGGCGTATTTCATCCCAAAGTGATGAAATTGACAGAATGGTAGTGGAATAGTCCGCATATGGATTGACGGAAATGGAAGATATCATAACCATTTGGTGAAATTTGAGATAAGACTGGGATGGTTAGAGGATGCAGAGTTGAGTGCGTCGAGGTGAGGTGGGGATAGACGTGGAGAAGGTTAAGATGGTTGAATGTGATGGTGAGGAAAGATAGGGGGAGAAGGCTTAATAGAATTGTTGTTGCAAAGATCGAATGATAAAGTTTGTTCGAGGCAGTGAGCTCTATTGATCTCGCTTGTGGAAGATAAGCTGAATCTTGGACTGCACAATGCTTGAAGATGAAGGATATGACGTAATGTGGGTTTATTCTTCGCGTAATATTGCGGAAAAGATCTTTCATGTATGGATTATTCCATGGAAAAGTTAATAACTTCTTCCACACCTTCTCTCTTCTACACCCTCAATTCTATACTTTGAGGTACCTTTCCAGTTTTCATGTACGTTTGCCTTCTCTCAGGTAGGTTTCTCGTTTGCTCGTTCTACACATGGACTTTCATGAACTCGTTATTACCTTGCTTCTTCGACAGATGTCATTTCTTTCCTCAGGGTTAGCTCGACAGAGTGGTTATTACTCTTTCTCAGAAAATTTCCAAATTACTTCAAAAATTTAAAATCAAACTACAACTAGGAAGTGATTAATCACCTTTTGCTTCTTCAATATGACGTCTGCGTTGAAAGATATCACAACTGCCTCTTTACTTCAACTTGCGAGGTTTGAAGACAAAAAAATGTGGACGAGTCGGGAGTCGAACCCGAGGCCTTTCCCTTGCGAAGGGAACGCGCTACCAACTGCGCCACACGCCCATCCAATGTTTTGATAGCCCAGACTTGCTATTAAAGGGTCGGATCATAGCCTAAAACTCCTCCACGAAGACCCCACGGTTATCATCACTCTAAAAATCAAGCCAGCAATTCCTTCACACCATTCACATCACTTAAAACATAACGAAACAGCCAAAAAAAAAGCCTAAAGCTTTCCCTGCCCATTCAGAGCTCTGCAAGCTCTAATCGCTTGTTGTTTCAATTGCCATACCATGGCTATGTTCTTCCAACATTCTGAATACAAACACTTTAAAACACACAGCCCCTTCCGGCCAAGTAATTCCACTCTCTCACTCACTCCTCGAAATCAAACACGCAAACTCTACTATTATTTCAATGCTCATGGAAGGCAACATATTGTTATATTGATGCTATTGTCCTGGTGCACAGAAACACGTCTGGTCATTCCAGTTCGTCTCACACAGTACAAAACCTTTAGCAAGTTCTCTATTGTTCTGCATGTTCAGGATGTCATCGTGACTTCCTCCACAAACATCTTTATTGTCTTATATCTAACTCTACAGCACAGCGACAGCACCTACCACTAACGAAATTCCAAGCTGTTCCTTGTTTTTATTCTCGTGTTCTCACCGCAAAACCGCGGAACCAGTTGTCAATCAATAAAGCGCATTCTATTGTCTTCTCTTGAAATGATTCAAATCTGAAATAATATGGACCAACAAGCGTCACAAAACCCCACACAATCCACTGGTTGAATCAGCGGATCAGAGTTGCTGCAACCATTAACAGAAAGCACATCATTCGACTTATTGTATGCACTTCAATAAAACCACCTGATCAGCAACCTTCAATATCAGTAATCACATAATCTCTTATTTTGCCTTTCTCTTGGCCAGGCCGGGAAAATGTTACCGAAACCGGTCATCACCCAACGACGCTACCTCCTGGCACCAACGAATCAAGACTACATTATCAGTGAAAATCTTTTGTTCCAAAGACTCGTAATTTGCTTGTTAAGTCACGGTGTTGTATATAGAGATGTTCATACTACACCCCTACCCTTTCGGCGTCTATCCTCGACAGTCAACCCCAGCCCCATGCGTCGCCGAGTAAGAAGTAGACCTACGCCTCCTCACATGCAATTCCTTCTAAAGGAGTCATTCGTTGTAAATATCAGGGGCTTGAAATAACCGATAACTGCGTTGATCGTTTAGACCGGACGTCTGGGGTGGTGCGAATTATAACTTGACGTCATTTCAATTGGTGGACTGGAAATTTAGTTAATTATGTACCAATGAGGAAAAATATACGACCCGTAGTACTGAGGGGTTAGGCTTGGACACTAGTAGACTGGTTAGCGTGATGGTGTCAGTTAGGTAAAGGTGTCAGTTAGGTAAAGGTGTCAGTTAGGTGAGGGTGTCAGTTAAGTGAGGGTGTCAGTTAAGTGAGGGTGTTAGTTAGGTGAGGTGTCAGTTCGTTGAGGGTACTTGTAAAACTAGCACCTCAGAAGTACTGAGGTACAAAGATGTTCTAAATTAGAGTCAATAAGCACTAGCGACGAGTTAGCGAAGAAAGCCAAATGCTAAGCAAACGTGGGATGTACCTCAAACCTAATTTAATGATCCACATCATAACCCATCCCTTTTCATGGAATATCGGTCTCGACTCAATTTTGGATTTGCACCCAAAAATGATACCAGTGGCTCAGGCAGAATACATAAACCGCTAACAAGATGAGATAAGAACGCGACAAGCGCAGAACCACACAGCTACACATCCACGTGTCTGCCCATCTACACATTCTCCCATGTACAAATCACCTGTTTACACACCCACATCGAGTGCTGGCTAATCAGTAGAGATGTGAGCCTTAGCATCCCCAAGTGCAACACGAACCCACAAAACTATACAGAGAGTCGCGAAACATAAACGACACCACAATAGTAGATATAGGCTACGCACCACAGCTGGTGCCAGGTACAACCACTAGTACCACACGCCTCACCAGTAGCAGCACTATGGACTCCAGGACTTTGCGGCTGGAATTTTTTTTTTATCGCTAACATCAGCCAGCCATCAAAACAAAACAATGTAAAACAGTACAAATAGCTTGGACGAAGACCTGGTATAATAACCACAAACTAACACAGGATGGCCCGTCTACCTAGAGCAGGCAGGCCGGAGAATGTTCTGGCCAGCACTGGGATGTACCGCAATCTTCCTGGCGACCCACCGCGAGCGACGAGTGCGCGAACAACGGTGAAGAGACGGTACAGGCCAGGAACACGAGCGCTCAAAGAGATCCGTACTTATCAGAAGTCGTCTGATTTGCTCTTACGCAAGCTTCCGTTTGCACGGTTGGTGAAAGAGGTGGCGGAGGATTACATTGGTGCGGACTACGGGATCAGATGGCAGCTGCAAGCCGTGCTAGCGTTGCAAGAAGCTTGTGAAGCGTACCTAGTCCACTTGTTGGAGGACACCAACTTGTGTGCGATACACGCGAAGCGTGTGACCATCATGAAGAAGGATATACAGTTGGCGAGGAGAATTAGGGGTCAGTAATGAATGTTTAATGATAGATCATAGTGTAGAGGTTGAACGTGCGAGATAGTAGCGGGAATGCTGGGGAGAAATTGGGGAGAAATTAGTGGGAAATTGGGGAGAAATTAGTGACAAGATTGGCGAGAGAATTAGCGAGAGAATAAGCGATTTGGGAGAATTAGGTAGAACAAACAGTAAACAGGTAATAAACAGAATAGAGAAAGGCAGAATAAAGCGAAAATCACAGAAATGTAGCAGTATAGCAGCAGAATGGTAGGGTATTAAAGGGGTATGAAAAGCAAGAAGAGAACAGGCTGGTAGAGTAGATAATAAGAACTTAAAGTATCATTTCTGTATCAGCATACGATGTGGTTTTTTCTGCCATCAGGCGGTGCCAATAATAGCAGCAGGATTTAGCGACAGTGCGGAGAATCCAGGATATTCAGAGGAAAATCAGTCTCTGAAAAGTCGAACTAGGAAGGCAGTCCTCAGCCATGTCCTCCTCATACCTTAGTAAGATCACTCACACTCATCACCTCAACAACAAACCACCCAGCGAAAACCGACTTGCAGTCGATATAGCCCGTTGCAACCCAAGTTCGAGGCTTAATCAATGCTGGCCAAGGGCAGCATAATTAGGGGTACTGCACACGATTACTGACGGCCTGTCGCAAAATATGGTGGAAGCACAATCTTTGTTGGTTGTCTGTGAGACAATAGAGTAGTGCATTCCCGTCAAGGTGTCGCTGCGGCATGGGCCTACACATTTATGCTCGCGCATTTCTATATATTGAAGTGGATTTGACTACAGGAAAAGGACGGAAAGAGAGTACAGAACATGGCCACTGAGACGACGACCGTCAAGATGAAGAAGTTAGTATATCAGCAAGGCCCTGATGGAGTGTTCCGGGTCAAGAAGGTGGAGGGGGAGTCTTCTTTGCCGAAGTTGGTGCTGGAGGTTTTCAGTGGTGTGGAAACACCGAACCTGATCCTGAGGGAGACTGCTGACAAGGTGCTGGTGCTGGCGCTGGGACTGGACCGCAAATCCAAGAAGAAGAAGAGGGTCGTGAAGAAGAAGAGACAGCCATCAAGTTTGCCAGTCTCTGACGCTGATGACGAGCTTAATGATTGTTCCTACAAGGCTTACCTTAGCGAGCCATCGATTAGTGAGACAGAAACCAAACAACTAGCATCGATAAAAACCACCACATCCACACACACATCGCCCGGTCACAGCCCTACGAAGCAAGCAGCGGCCGCGGAGTACCCCACGCTGGAATTCTTGGACACAGATCTGAAGAAACTGAAGCGAAGCGTACCTGAATCAGCACCAGCCTTCGAATTTTCGTTGGAGGTCAACCCAAAGGTTCCCGATTCGGCAGTTCCCAGGGAGCTTAAGTGGAGTCACGTGCACCCAGCCTCTGGTAGCGAGGTCAAAAAAAAACAGACGCATAAGAAAACCGAGCACCCCCTGGTAGAAACGCCAATTCAAACTCCTGTTGAAGAGATGTCGGAGCATGAGCGAGTCATAATCGACGAGGAAAAGCTCCAGCGCATACGGGCGAAGACCGATAACGTGAAGAAAACGATAGGCAGCATCAATAGCCGGAGAACTCTTCCCGTAACACCTCAACCAGTCCCTGAGGCGACCGCAACTGTAGTGACGGCGAGCCCCTCGAAGAGACTGATCGACGTGTCGAGTTTCGGCTTGGGCATAGGAGTGGCTGCCATCGCGTGGACATTCAAAGAACCGTTGATGAAGGGTACTGTTGTCGCGGTTGCTGTTGTTGCCGTGGTGTCCATTTTCGGCTTGGTTGCTGGCACCATCTTCTGGTACATGGGACTATTGAAGGTGAAAGACTTGGCCGAGCTCAAAGAATGGATGGGGCTTCAGAAGGCGTTGGTATCGGAAGCCATTCTCGAGGATCAGCTCGAGAGTGAGGAGCTGTCGAACGAAGACCTATTTGTTCCCACAAGTTTGACGACAGATTCACTCTACGTTCTGGACAAAGAACAGGACACGATACTGTTGGGCGAATCAGACGAGCCGTTGAATGATATGGATGTCGCCTACCTCAAATCAATGGCAGCCTTTGTAGACTCACACCCACAAATTAAGAACAAAAAATCAGTTATAGAAGTGACAGAAGAGCCATTGGTGGAATTGTTAGAGGTCCCCACTTACACCGAGGTGAAGCCATTCATTCCTATTCCGAAGCCAAAGGAGAAGCAGCAACAACGATCACCAAACATCCAGAAGCATTCTGAATTTAAGCAAATACCGTACCAACAGCACGCTGGCGTACCGCAGTCACCGTACCGCGAAACACATTCAATGCTGCGCCTGTCATTAAACTACGAGCCATTGCCAGAACCATACGGGGTTCTGCGCAGTCATTCACACTATGAGCCGCAGATGCATTTGTCCGCATATACCGAACAGTATCGAGAACAACCCCATCACCTAGAAGCAAGCACAAACCCGAAATTACAACGCTACAACACAGCAGACCCAAGAATACCAATCAGGTCGAACTCACACAGCATTCCCCAGAGAAGAAAGAGCTCCTTTGAATTGAACGGGCTCCTGTTGGCCAATGCACTTCCGTTGGGTAACGGCCTCGAACCAAACAAAGCTAACATTTATGGTGAAAGCACAAGACGCACGTTTCCAAGAAAGGAATACAGACAAGCTGGGAATGCCCTTCCGCAGATACCATCTGTAGATGACGATCTTCCTTTCGCCTTCCGAATGGAGATGAAAGAGGACAAATCCCCTAACACCATTAACCTGCTTGGCGGATACGAATCTAAGGGAGGCTTGGGAAGACTGGGAACAATTAATAGTACGAGATCGATATTGGGAACCACCAACAAATACTCCAAGTTTGTATCGAGCGCCCCAAGGGGGGAAGATGAGTAGGTTAGATAAAACGTAAATAGATTATGCATTGAATGAACAAGTGATTGAGAGATTATGTTGATTCAGGAGAAAGGACATATCGGTGAGAAAGCGGTGACCAGAAGTGAAGTATTAGCAATCTCGTGCCTGGAATTCCAAGGAGCGTTGTGAGGAGAGCAAAGCATAGGCTCTTGATGGTATTTTTAATTTTAGGCTGGTTGCAAACCTGAGGAATACACCTACATTCCTGCGTATTTAGAACAGAGCCACTTGGGTGACTCAAAGTCTTTAAGGTCCACTCTGGCCTGCACAGGCCATCAGCTCATTGGACTATATTAACTCCTTGTTAACTTCATCTGGACATGCCATGGCTGCAAAACGCTACCAAATAAGCGTACAATCGGACAACACAGTTGTTTTTTTGCAGCTATGGGAGAAGTAGAATATCATCTTCCAAGGTAAAGGAGTCGTATGCTTACAGAATATGACCTGGAAGTTCAAATGAAGGTGTACATGTTGCTTAATTCACGGACATCCACTATACCTTAACTTTATTTTCATTTCACTCAACTAGTACAGTCAAGGAGAATATCAACCAAAACTCTATGCTAGACCAACCTTAATAGTCATGTAGATTTGCTTGTCTTCAAGGTTCACATGAACTTTGCTTAAAATGACCATGGCTGGTGCTGTAGAGAAATATATTCCGTAGCTACCAATAAATGCCTCTACTTATTCAATACAACCTTCCAGTACCCGAGTTACCTCGTTTAAATAATGCATCGACCACTTAATCCTCCGCCTCACCTATTCTTGATTAGAACTACCAACTACTGATACCTCTCTATATTAGTAGTCACATGACTCAATCAACCTATCGACTTGTTGTAAACTTACACCACTTCACCATCTGTAGAACAACAAAAGAACAGCAGAACAGCAGCCAAACCTACCTCCAACTACATACTCTCCTCTCACTTCCAATCACCCTCTTCTATCCCTTTAAAACTCTCCATTCCTCGTGTTCGACTCCCAAGCCAACTCAAAAAAAAAAAACTTTTCAAAATAAACAACCAGACCAATGCCATTATACAAAGAAGACAGCTTTCTCGTGGTGTATCCCGGGTCCGAGCACACCATCTTCACGTTTGGATTGGGCGATCTGTTGTCCCCTCCACAGTTTCGTATTCCTACCATTGTGTACAAGGATCCCAAGCTGAAGCGTTACCATGCGGAAAACGAAGACTCGAAGCTAGTACCTGTAAAGCCTATAGTGGGCGGCCGTATTGTGGACTTGGACGCGTTCAACCATCTCCTTAAGGTGATTTTACAGAGCGTGATCACAAAGAACCCGATTGTCACCATCAACCACATTCCTTTGCTTTTGATCACACCCACACTCACCTGGTCCAGAATGCAGGTGGAGTATATCACCAAGTATGTGATTGAACTGTTGGAATTCACTGCTTTCAACGTGCTCGACTACGCCATTGCGTCGACCTTTGGAATCGGCTCCAACACAACCAGCGCAACGGTCGTCAAGGTGGGCCACACCCTGACACAGATAGTACCGGTCGTAAACTACCAGCTGTTGAAGTACGCAGGCAAGTACTTGCCTCAGTTGGGATCACAGAACATAAATGCTGACCTCGCAAAGCTCTTGCCAAAGTTTTCTGAGTCTCAGATTGAAGACTTGAAGGTTTCTGGAATCTACGAAGTGTTGAACACACATGAAGGGTCCTTCTATTCCTTCGCCGACTTGCAGGCTTTGGACGAGGCAGATGACGATGAAATGGACGTGGCGAAATTGGTGGTCGAAGGTGACGTGAAAGAAGTTATCGCCGAAGCCGCACCAGCTGCCAACGGAGACAAGCCAGAAGGAGAGGAAGAAGAACAAAAACCAAACAGCGACTTAGAAACCAACTTCTTTGTAGACTCTGTGAGCGGCGAAAAGGTTGGGGTAGGCAAGGAACGGTTCCAGGGCGCCACAACGTTCATCAACAACCTCGCACACGAAATCTACACAGTGTTATCAAGAGTGAACGACTTGGAAAAGAGACAAGAATGCTACGACAATTTGATATTCGTGGGATCGACATTCCGGATCCCCGGCCTCAAGGAGGCTGTGTTGTACAAGTTGGTTGGTGATTACCTCGTGAGAGACCTGAGCGCAGACCCCGAAAACGACACCAAGAATGGGGTGAACGCCGCAATCGCAGCATACCAACAATCCAGCACAGTAGTAGACAACGACGGTGAACACAGCACCTCGGTGGCTACACAGGTGCCTGGATCAATCCGAATCGCCAAGTACCCCGAATACTTTCCAGAATGGAAGAAACCAAAGGAAAAGGGTGGATCGTGGCACGACATCCACTTCTTGGGAGGTGAAATCTTTTCCAAGCAGATATTCTCGAATAATTCCAACCACGGAAAAGCTCTTTTTGTGGATAGTGACACCTATGAGAGCTGGGGCCCACAGTGTGTTTGGATAGCCAGTATTGTTTGATACTCTGGTGGAGATGGTAAGCCACTCATTATTGTAGATTGAGAAGTTCAAGAATATATTGTAATTTTAAGAAAGACTATGTTATTTGTAGTAGATAATGGGTAGAAAAGGGCTAACCATCCGAAACGTCTCACACCATTGTTGGTCACTTGAAGTTGTGGATATTTCATTACCTTGAAATTTGCTCCCAATTTGCTCTCAAATTGCTCTTCTTTGTCAAAAAGGATCAGAATAAACTTGCCGATTATACAATAAGTAGGAGCTATTCTGCAATCTTGGACCCTTTCTGTTTTGGTGCTATTTTGATCCAGGTGTTGTTTTACATAAATGGTCCATGGTTGAGAACAAGCTCGATGTAGGCAGGGATATGATTGAGACCTTCGATTGAAACTTTGGCAAGAATTATCTTTAAATAACAGATAACAAATTTATAAATACGGGAGGTGTTGTGAATCGTTCTTAAGAGTATAGTCTCCCATGGGTAAAAAGAACATAAATAATGGAGCGTACCAGTCCTGAAATTTTTTGCAGCCATTAAGTTTGGTTGCAATTCAAATTTTCTTATTTTGATGCTCAACAACAGTGAACCCCAAGAGGGGAGCATAGCCAAGATAAAACATCTCTGAAAGTCAACCCTATGCTCTCTGACCACCCTGATGTCCCATTTCATTTTACACTGTCATGAGTCCCCCACTGCCCAACCTTAAACTTTTGCCCATAACACGACCACGCGTCTTTAAAATCAATGCTACTCTTAAGGCCAAGACGCATCCCAAACATCATGGCTCAACAACAGACAATAGGGCGTTTCTTCGGAGGTCAGGGTGCTAAGAAGAAGGCTGCTGACATAGTAAAGTCATTGTCCAAACCCTCAGGTAGCACATCCCCAACAAGAGCTAGTGCATCGCCCGGGAAGAAACCGAGAAGTCGTTCCCCTTCACCTTCTCGTCCCTCCAAGATTTCCAGAATCCTGCAATCTCCTGTCAAAACGCAGAGCTCACCGAAAGATTCACCTATATTAGGTAGTTTAACTGCTGGATTCCCATCCGATGCTTCAGATACCAAGGTGCCAAAAGTAGAATCGAAGGACTCTTTGGTGACCACCAAACAATCAAAAACATTACCAGCTAAGATCCCTTACTCGACTATCACCCAAATCTTTGAACAAATCGAAGCAGAGTCTTCAAGACTCAAAATCACCGCCATCATCTCTGAATTCTTCTTGAAGATTTTGAAAGAGTCGACGCCAGAAAAGCTTGTGAGGATAGTTTACCTTTTCATCAACAGGTTGGGACCTGATTACGAGCCAGATTTGGAACTAGGGCTTGGAGAAACACTCCTTATCAAAGCAATCAGCGAATGTTATGGCCGTCCTGTAGCCACCATCAAGAAGGATTACCATGAGTTGGGTGATTTGGGAATGGTAGCTCAAAAATCAAGGCTGGGACAACCCACTATGTTCAAGCCAGCTGCACTCGATGTGGACACAGTTTTCGACAACCTCACCAGTATCGCCAAGCTGACAGGTAAGGACTCGCAGCTGCGTAAAATCGGGACAATCAACAAGATGTTGACTGCATGCGAAATGAAATCAAGCGAAGCCAAGTTCTTGATAAGATCCTTGGAAGGCAAATTGCGGATCGGTTTGGCGGAAAAGACTGTCTTGATTGGTTTAGCGCAAGCATTCACCCACTATGAGATGAAGGACGAAGCAAAACGCGTGAACCCAGAAAAGCTTTCGTCGCTGGAAGATGTAATCAGAGAGGCATTTCTGCAGATCCCAAACTACGGTATTATCATACATACGGCCTACGAGCATGGAATCATGAATGTGTTGGAATACTGCCAGTTACGGCCTGGAATCCCATTGAAGCCGATGTTGGCGAAACCCACCAAGTCGATTAGCGAGGTTTTAGACCGGTTCCAGGGAGAGGAGTTCACTTGTGAGTACAAATATGATGGAGAAAGAGCACAAATCCACTTACTTTCAGACGGATCGGTGCGTATATACTCGAGAAACTCGGAAGACATGTCTCAACGGTACCCCGACTTAATTGGAGCCATAAACGACTTCCTCAACGAACAGCCCAGCGAGGTTGCGACGGCTACTTCCGCGACATCACTTATTATCGACTGCGAGGTTGTAGCTTGGGACACACAAGCAGAGAAGATTTTACCTTTCCAGGTACTTTCGACGAGAAAACGTAAGGACGTAGACGCCAAGGACATCAAGGTTCAAATCTGTGTTTTTGCCTTCGACATGCTCTACTTCAACGGGTCCCTCATCACCAAATCACTCAATGAGCGTAGAAGCATCATGCAGCAAAACTTGAAACCTGTTGTTGGCAAATTCCAATTTGCAACTTCCAAAGACTCATCCAACTTGGACGAATTGCAGTTGTTTTTGGACCAGTCCGTGAAAGATCAGTGTGAAGGTTTGATGGTGAAAATGCTCAACGGAACAGACTCGTACTACGAACCATCGAAGAGACTGAGAAACTGGCTCAAGTTGAAGAAGGATTACCTTGCAGGAGTGGGTGACTCGCTTGATCTTGTAGTTGTAGGAGGGTACATTGGCAAGGGAAAAAGAACTGGACACTATGGAGGGTTTCTCCTTGCGCTGTACAACCAAGACACTGGTGAATACGAAACCACATGTAAGATCGGAACGGGGTTCCTGGACGAAGCATTGGCGCTGCTTCATGCAAGATTGAAACCAACCGAAATCGATCTTCCAAAACCCTATGTTGTTTATGATACTACCAACTCGAATGCAAAGCCGGACGTTTGGTTCGAGCCTTCAGTTGTGTTTGAGGTGTTGACCGCAGATTTGTCCTTGAGTCCTGTTTATAAGGCAGCACACCAGCAATATGGTAAGGGTATATCGCTTAGATTCCCCAGGTTCATTAGATTAAGAGATGACAAGGGGATTGAAGATGCGACAAGTTCTGATCAAGTATCGGAGTTTTATGAGAGACAAGCGAGCGTGCAGTAGAAACGTACAACTGCTAATGAACATGTGTACGGAGATTAATGAATTTCTCGAAGTCATCAACATGAGAAACCGCAGACATTCTCATTTAAAGTCATGCTGCTACGAAAAAGGGCGGGTTCAATATTAGAATCTTGAGCCTTGTATAGTTAAGTACCTAAATGGTGCATTCAAATTGTAAATTATTGAAGTTGTTATTGTAAAACCTTATCGAGTGAGCTACCGCTATTGAAATTATTCGACTCTGCATTGGTGAATAAAAACCTACAACTGATGTATTATTTACAGTGACTGGCATTGTGTTTGGCAAACGGAACAAGTATCCCCACCAAAATAAATAACTAAAGCAAAACTTAACTCTCCTTTTCTCTGTTTCTCCTGATTTTGCTCTTTATCCGTTCCGACAACTTCAACTTGTCGTTCCTGCTCTTGAAGTTAATCTCCATGGCCCCTCCGTCACTGGAGTTGTTGCGAGATAAGCGGGGATGTGTCTGTAAATGCAGTAAATGTGAAATGACATCCTTGTGAGGCAGCGATGGCAACTGTTGGTTTAGCTTGTTGTTCAATTGTGTGTGCAATTGGTTGTGCGCGTGGTTCTGCAGCAGCAATTGGGTGTGCAGCAGCACGCGCAGCTGAGGACGTGACAAGTGCGAAGGTGTAGTAGGCGTATGTGGATGAGTTACAGCTTGGTAATCGTCCATCATCGACACAGTTGAGTTGAAGTTCGACTGTTGCTCCAAAGACAAGGATGCATTCTTTGCATTGGCATGCAAGTGGTAGTCCGAAAACATTGGGATGTTAGTCAACGAGTTGTCTGAGTTCATCAACGAAATACCGTCCGATACAGAACTCGAGTGTTTCAAGTCATCCACCTCTTCATTTTCTTCAGTTATCGTATCCTTTGCCTTCTTCGCCTCACGTCTCTTCTTCATTCTTCTGTTACGCAATTCCTCTGTCTTTCTGTCCTCTTCCTCGTCACTGTCGACATAATTGACACCTTGTTTCATGTTGAGGTGGTCCTTCATCTCCAACAAGTTGAAATCGTTAGGGAAGAGTTCAGGACCAAACGTGTTCACCAAGTCGGTGATTTCCTCACTTAACTCGTTCCTAAACTCTTTAAGTTCTTTGATGGAAGAACCAGAAGTTATGGACAAGTAAATTGGTCTAAGAGACTTGAACAAGTCCAAACCCTGCTCTCCGGTAATCAAGGCCGAGTAGGTAACCAATACACCACAAGAGTAGAGGATACACCAAAGCCATATGAGACGGAACAGCAGCAAAATCTGGCGGGAGTAGCAGTAATAGGTAACAATCAGCGCGTAAAACGAGTACACTATTGGGGCGATACCCATGCTGATCAAGATCTTCCAAGTTGCAATGACGTCGTTAGCCTTGATCTTGACAGTGGAGCCAGCCAATGCAGTCTTTGCCTTTTGGGTCGAGATGATCTTCGAGCTGATAAACACAGGCGAGAACAAGGTGGCTCCAGGCAAAGCCAAGACGACAAAGAACAAGAGCTTAATGATGCGGAGAACGAAAATAGGAACCAACCTGAGTTTATGTGCGGTGTCCACGTCTTCGACATGGTGATCAGGCAAGTACAATTGGCTCAACATCTCGTTGTACTTCAATATCTTTTCTTTAATCTTCTGGACTTCCGGCTTATCTTTAAAGGTTTGGTAACCCATAACCAATCTTCTGTTCATTTCAACGACAAGGGGAAGGGGCAATTGCTGGGCAAGGTTACCAGCGTAGAGTCTACGTGCAGCTTGAATGACAAGCAAAGTTTCGTAGTCTTCGCAGGTGACGGTGACGGCCTTGAGACCGGTGGTGACGATGTCCAACAATTCCTTGACGGATTCACGATTAGTGTCAGGGTTTGTGTACTTCTTAACCAATTCCTTGGGGATTTCGATGGGGTGGCCAAACTCGACGACGGCTCTCAGTCTGAATTTGTGGGCGTTGAAGTAGTTCATACCGCAGGGCACAATACGCACGTTACAGTCCGGGTCGTTTTCCATGGCACCCAAGGCCATGATGGCGACGCCTGCTTTCAATGGAAGCAAGTCCGTACGGTCGTGCGAACCTCCCTCAGGGAAAATGCCGATGCAGTTGCCGTGTGATAAGTGCTCGAAAACCATGTTGTACACATGCTTCTGGTCCACTTTCCATGCACGCTTGTACGAGGTACCCAGCAGCAACAACTTGGCGATCTGGTCCGTATTTCTAAACTCCTTTCTAATGGTGAGTTCAGTGTCGGAAATAATCTCTACGATCTCCGAAGCACCTAGCGATTGAGGCAAGGCGATGAGACCTTTTGCACCACATTCGCTTAAGAACTTGGTGCCTTTGCCCTTGACGACCAATGGGTCTTTGTTGAAGTCAACAAAGATCTTCCCGCTTCCCTTCGTCAAGTTATCCTGCGCACGGACGACGGGGATGGAGAGCTGGCACTTGGACATGAGTCCTATGAACCGCATTTTGTACGACTTTGCGGCGATCAAGAAGGAGATTCTTCTCAGTGACTCGCGTTTGACCTGGTTCATCAAGACAATGGGGTCTACAAACTGGTTTGCGTGGGGGGCCGCAACAAAGATAACGGGCCCCGTGCGTGGCAACCTGAAGGCACCGCGCGGTCTGATCTCACGGAAGAAGCAGTCGAAGATCACAGTGAAACACCATAAGATGAAGTCGTAGATCCAGAGTCTGTACCAGGCTGCTTGTTTGTATGTGAATTCGGGCGGCGTGGATTGCGGGTCCTCACCCACGCCTAGGCTCTTTTTAACGGATGCTTTACGTGTAGGACCTGGAGCGGGACCAGGAACCGCCGTCTCCGACTCATTTTTGCTTGGAATGTCCAACTTGATATGCTTGCTCAGGACCGGTTGCTGCTCCGGGCGGTCCCCTTCCAACTTGCTGGCAGCAGAAGAAGGAGGAGTGTCCTCGCCGTGAGTCTGCTCACCTCCACTAGACACACCGCTGGTGTGAGGCAAGCTCGATACACTGTCACTGGCAACACTCGAATCGTGCTTCAGTTCAATCATTGAGCGAGTCGATCAGGAAAAAGTGTGGTATGCTTTTTTTTTATTGGCCACTCCTGAACAATTTATATCTCTTTTCCAGATGATCTCAAGGTCCGAAGAGACAAGGAAGAGCCGAACAATAGCGAGGAAGGGCGCCAGGAAATAAGGGAAGGCGGAACTACGTGCTAAGTTTAGGTTTTCGTCTGCCTAACCTCTTGGCCCTAAATAGCAGTCTTGATTATTAGCCCTGATTGCTGGGTTTAGTCCAAGCCTTCGTATATTGAATCAGCTGATTGGGCTGTGGAGTGCTTTGAGGTAGGAGGATGTTGGACAGCAGGAGTCCGATGCTTGTAGATGTTTGGTTGGGAGTTGGTTGGAAATGGGCTTGGTGATGTGTAGGTTAGAGTAGGGTGAAGTAGGAGAGAGTAGGGTAGTGAAGAGAGGTGTTTTAAGTTATAGTTGGTAGTGGGTTTGTTGAACTCTCTGGGGTGGGCATCGCAAAAGAAAGAGTTCCATCAAGCCGACATGATATGGGGATCTGACAGAAGATATCGAAACAGTACCGAGGAATGCGATGAGATGGTGTTGAAACACTTCTGAGTCTGAGTGAGTGCTTATTATAAGAATTGAATAAGCTTGAAGTGGAAGTGAGAAAGACTTCGTTAGTGGAGTTAAGGCAGGATCTGCTAAATTACAACGCATTCTATTAGACAAATATATGGGAAATATGCACAAGAACAAACGCATTTTGGATGGGACTATTCAACAAACGATTACTTGACTAGTGAGAGTTGGCCAGACGACCAGGGAAGAAGTAGCGGGCGAAGCAGTTTCAATTCCAAACCTAGTTTCTTTGCAGATGGTTTATGGGGTAGTGAGGTGTGGGGTGAAATATTCCAGATTCACATAAATGGAGGCTTCTAACCCGAAGATTCTGTTATCTTAGTCATGGTTGTGGATAAGAATATGTATGTAACTGTAGTTGTTACCATCCCTGAGGTGTGCAGAATTTGTGGAACAGTATTGGTAAATGCATACTGAAGGGCCTAGCTGCTTGGTGTGACTCGAGATGCAGGATTCACATATAGAAAGCAGAATTCCGAGGTGGGTGATGTTACAAAGGTCCTTGGTTACTTGGTGGGTGTTGAGTGTGATTTTGCTAGTGACAGTCGAGTAATTTGCTTGTCCTGGTAATTGAACTGTGTATTAATGGAGCATTTTTTGAAATGCTCATAGTGAAGTTCTTAGATTGTCTCTGTAATCTCGATGGACGCATTCATGAGTACGGTGAACAGTTCAGGAATATTCCCTTACTCTCTCAAGTGCTCTCCTCATCCTCAAACCTAAAGTCACAGAATATTCCAAATTATCACTAATATTCTACAATTTCCATTCCACTAGAACGTTGCTATCATTTCACAAGCTTCAGCAATACAGCTTAACCCAATATCTCTTGTCTAAGAGTTTGTTGAAATGAATTCGATTTGACAGATTTCTGCATATGTGACAAAACGGATAACAGCAGATCTTGATCTACCTGAATGTACACAATATCACTATTACAAGTCGATGAGATCAGCCCCGGTATCCTCCTTTGGTTCCTCTTGGCTTTCCGGCTTTGGTTGTGGAGGATCAACTATCGGATCAGTAATCTCATCCAAAAACTCAACGATCTTACTTGCACAATAGAAGTTCCTCCACTCATCCAATCCCTTATAAGCTACTGTCTCACTAATAAAAAAACCAATGTGGACACCTTGGGGGTCTATGATAACTCTTTCCGGGTACTTCTTCAAGTAATCAGTTTGGTCCAAGAATGAATAGATTTCGTCGGTCAACACCTCATTCTCGCCAAATACAAAGAGAACTTTGCCGTTGGCGATAAGAGGGTTGTCGAGCCAAGCTTCCGAGAAGTTTCTGTTGATGTTCACGACCGGCGAGGTGTTCAATGTTTGGTCACCATTGATATAGTGTTGGCCATAGTAATGTGTCATGCGGAAGGAGAACACGTCCAAGAGGTTGAATTTCTTGAAGGAGCCTTCGAATACAGAGGTCGAGACATCCAACCATGGAGAGATGGGAACGATACCCCTAGGCCACACAGTTTTTGTTGGTTCAGTTTCGGTAGACTCTTGCTTTTGCAAGTGCTGAGCGAGGTTCATGGTCAAGTTTCCGCCTGCAGAATCGCCAATGACACTGATGTTTGTGTTGCCTTCTCGTACCAATCTGTCGTAAATGTACCCAATCTGCTCGTACTGAGTTGGGAACGCAGCTCCGGTGTAGGTCAAGGAGTAGTCCACGATCAAGATGGAGACTTCTTTCGAGTGGAAGGTAGAAAGCACTCTGTAGATGTTAGCCATGGCCTCGACGGCCACATCCTGCAATTGAACTGCAAAACATCCCCCATGGATGTAGATCAAGATGGGGTCATCATTGGTACGTCCTTCTTGTTTTGTCAACCAGGCCGAATCAACAGGGTCTTGTGGTTGCTGCAGGTACAACGAGTTGTAGTTGGGTAAATCTGAATAGGAAGCTTTCAACTTTGTCAAAAGTGAAGTGGCTGTATAGTTGGCTACTTTAGAAAGGTCAGTCACCATTAAACCAGGTCCCATATGCTTAAAGATCCCACAGCTGATAGTACGTTGAAGTGACAGTGAGATTGTTGGATTGGAGAAACATGTTCCGGAGGTAAAGTACTGAATCGAGAGCCATGTTAGGCGGAAGGGAAGTGTTAATATACGATAAAGAAACGCACTGGACAACATATCTAATTATCTACTGGTCTTCACATTTCTGGTTGCTATATATTGGAGTCATGTGACGAACGGCTTTACATTGCAGAATCTTTAAAGAAGGCACAGTGGACCAGTGTTCAACCATAGGACGTACTATGTGTATAGATGTGTATGCATCTATAGGTCTACATAGCTGCATATGCTTGTATTTAACTACAAACAGCGCATCAGCTTTACTCACACACGACATGAACATTCTACCTCAATATATTCCTTCTCTCCATTTTTCAGTTTGGATCCTCGGCATTAACATCTGAGGATTACTGTAGAGAACATGATTGTGCTATGACGTTGCGTCTCAGACGAGTGTATGTCACTGGGCACGGTATCACCTACCGTATATACACATCATAGTGTACATACTATGCATCCTATGTATACTACATGCATACCTCGTACCATGTACCGAGACCTGAAAAATCACGACCGTTACATACAAATTTCACCAGATACTTCGGAACATACATACTCCAATACCTTAATACTCCAATAACACCCACTACACCAGTGATGACATATCCCATGACATATTTCATGTCTCACCTACACAAACTTCACCAGCTTACTCACCACACCAACACAACTGAACGTGATCACTATTACTCCATCCCGTAATTTCAACTTAGCCTCGGTTAATTCTGACATGCCGATCACCGATGGTTTCTTGCTTCCCCAGATATTCTCACAAATCACAAGCTGAACCAGAGTAGGAACAGCAGGGAAAGCTCGAGCATGGACCACGCAATGACCCCCAAACAAAGACTACAGCGCAGGCCACATCCATACAACCACCAGCCAGCCCTCCGCCACGTTCCTGCCTCCCCAGTGCCGCCCAGGCCGCGGCCTGGCCTCGCACTCCTCACCAAATTTATTTGACACCAGTCGTGGATCCCCGCAATTTTTCACAGGAACCAGAAGTTTTAAAATTTTACCCCCTTCCACGAGCATATAAATACGGACGGTTGCTGCGATCCTGGGGCAAACGGTACTTCTTTTGATTAGTTTTTTAATACCCCTAAGAAATTGTCAGGAAATACAATGTCGGAATTATCATTCAAGGACAAGGTTGTGATCATTACAGGTGCCGGTGGAGGGTTAGGCAAGCAGTACGCGTTGGAGTACGCCAAGAGAGGAGCCAAGGTTGTTGTTAACGATCTTGGGGGAGCGCTCAATGGTGCTGGCGGTGACGCCAGTGCTGCCGACTTGGTGGTTAAGGAGATCAAGGCTGCGGGCGGTCAAGCTGTCGCCGACCACAACAACGTTTTGGAGGGAGAGAAGATTGTCGAGACTGCAGTGAAGGCTTTTGGTACTGTCCACGTTGTTGTCAACAACGCCGGTATCTTGAGAGACGCGGCATTCAAGAAGATGGACGAAAAGACCTTCCAATTGGTCTTGGACGTGCACTTGAACGGTGCCTACAGAGTCACCAAGGCCGCCTGGCCATACTTCAGAAAGCAGCTGTACGGTAGAATCGTCAACACCGCCTCCCCAGCCGGTTTGTACGGTAACTTTGGCCAGGCCAACTACTCTGCTGCCAAGTTGGGTTTGCTCGGTTTCGCCGAAACCTTGGCCAAGGAAGGTGACAAGTTCAACATCAAGGCCAACACCATTGCCCCATTGGCCCGTTCAAGAATGACCGAGTCGATCTTGCCCCCACCTATCTTGGAGCAATTGTCCCCAGACAAGGTTGTTCCATTGGTTGTGTACTTGACCCACGACTCCACTGAACTCTCTGGCCAAACCTTTGAAGTTGCCGCAGGTTTCTACGCCCAAATCAGATGGGAGAGATCTGGTGGTGCGCTCTTCAAGCCAGACGAGACCTTCACCCCAGAGGCCGTTGCAAAGAGATTCGAAGAGATCTTGAACTTTGACGACTCGAAGAAGCCAGAATTGTTGAAGAACCAGCACCCATTCATGCTCAACGACTACACCTCGCTCACGAAGGCCGCCAGAGCCTTGAAGACCAACGACAACTCCGGTGCCCCAACCGTTTCCTTGAAGGACAAGGTTGTGCTTATCACAGGTGCCGGTGCCGGTTTGGGAAGAGACTATGCACTCTTCTTTGCCAAATACGGAGCCAAGGTTGTTGTGAACGACTTCAAGGACCCATCGCCTGTTGTTGACGAGATCAAAAAGAGAGGTGGTGAGGCCCACGGCGACACCCACGACGTTGCCAAGGACGCACAAGCCATCATTGACAACGTCATTGGCAAGTACGGAACCATCGACATCTTGGTCAACAACGCTGGTATCTTGCGTGACAGATCGTTCGCCAAGATGACCGATGCCGAGTGGTTCTCTGTCCAGAACATCCACTTGGTTGGTACCTTCAACTTGACCAGATTGGCATGGCCACACTTCTTGGAGAAGAAGTACGGTAGAGTCATCAACATCACCTCGACCTCCGGTATCTACGGTAACTTTGGACAAGCCAACTACTCGTCCGCCAAGGCTGCTGTCATTGGTTTCTCTAGAACCATTGCCATTGAGGGTGCCAAGAGCAACATCAAGGTGAATGTTGTTGCCCCACACGCTGAGACCGCCATGACCTTGACCATCTTCAGAGATGAGGACAAGAACTTGTACCACCCAGACCAGGTCGCCCCATTGTTGGTGTACTTGGCCTCTGAAGACGTTCCAGTTACCGGTCAATTGTTCGAAGGTGGTGGTGGATGGTTCGGTGCCACCAGATGGCAGAGAGCCAAGGGTGCTGTCGCCAGGAACGAGCACCCAACTGCCGAGTATATCAGAGACAACTTGGCCGACATCACCGACTTCTCTAAGGGTACTGCCAACCCAGCGTCCACCACCGAGTCGTCGATGGCCATCTTGGCTGCCGTCGACCCAGATGAGGATGAGGATGAAGAGGACGAAGACTCTGACTCTGACGACGAGGAAGACCCAGTGTTTGCCTACAACGAGAGAGACGTTATCTTGTACAACATTGCCCTTGGTGCCACCTCCAAGGAATTGAAGTACGTCTACGAAAACGACCAGGACTTCCAGGTTGTCCCAACCTTCAGTCACTTGGCCACATTCAACTCGCAAAAGTCGCAGACCTCGTTCGCCAAATTGTTGAAGAACTTCAACCCAATGTTGTTGTTGCACGGAGAGCACTACATCAAGTTGGAGCAGTGGCCTGTTCCAACCGAAGCCAAGGTCAAGACCGAGTTCCTGCCATTGGCCGTTACACAGAAGGGTACCAGCACTGTTGTTGTGCACGGTTCCAAGTCGACCGACGAGCACGGAGCCACTCTTTTCACCAACGAAGCCACCTTCTTCATCAGAAACTGTGAGGGAGAGACCAAGAAGTACGGTGAAAGAAGAGCCTTTGCCACCGAGCAATTCCCAGCACCAAAGAGAGAGCCAGACTTCACCACCGAAATCAAGATCTCGCCAGACTTGGCTGCTTTGTACAGATTGACTGGTGACAGAAACCCATTGCACATTGACCCAGTGTTCGCCAAGGGCGCCAAGTTTGACGCTCCTATTTTGCACGGTATGTGTACCTATGGTTTGTCTGCCAAGGTCTTGTTGGACCGTTTCGGACCATTCAACGAGATCAAGGCCAGATTCACTGGTATTGTCTTCCCAGGTGAGACCTTGAAGGTCTTTGCCTGGAAGGAGGGCGATGTCGTCATCTTCCAATCTCACATTTTGGAAAGAAAGACCATTGCCATCAACAATGCTGCTATCAAGTTGATCTCTGATAAGGCTAAGATCTAAGTATGAAGATGTTTTAGGGGTAAAGCATTTATTACTTTTATTTATTTTATATTGATGATGAATTAAAAGGCTCTGTTTTCAGAGTATGATAATGAGAAATTGTAGACGAAGTTTAGAATACAGGTTAGGAGAAAGTTTAAGAGAGACTGGTTAGGAAAGATAAGGACTTAATTGATCTAGTTCCAGTTTAAGGTTGATCATTCGTTTTTAATTAAGGACTAGTCGAGCAAGATACGAAGTATTTACAAATCGTTAAACGATACAAGCAAAAAGCTTAAACTTTAACACACTTTGCTCATACATACGGTAGCCCTGATCTGGATTCAGGGTAACGCAACCCAGCCGTCAGTGCCTCGAAGAAAGGAACAACTTGCAGAAGGACGCCTCAAATCACTCACACAATTATGAACTGGATCAACCATTCCAAGTTTTGTGGCTCAGACCCTTGAACTCATAACTGGCACCCATGCTTATCATTTAGCCGAGTTTATCGTGCAGTGTTGACGAACGAGCACAGCAAAGTTAAATATAGTTGCCATCACCAGGTTGCTATCAACAGAGCCGCTGCACGTTGCAAACGTACCACAGTTAATGGCTATTGTTTTCCATTTCTGTTCCTCATTAAAGTCAAGGCATTACCTCTGCGCACCAGAAAACAATACAGCCAAAACTCCAACAATGCCACTGTCCTGCTGGTGATCATAATTTATCTCATTTGATGCCTTAAATAGCACTCTAATGACAACAATCGTCGCTTGTCATCAATCTGCCTCTTTCCATATTTGTATTATGTAACATATTCATAAGCATTTACCCCGGATTTCGTTCCCCCGCTTTTCAAAAGACTCAACTCGAGTTCCAGGCACTTTGATTGCCATTGATTCCGTTTCAAATCGTGCCGCTTTGCTCCCCACCTGCACGTTTAGTCCATGTTCTGGTTTCATTTAAATTCACTACAGATTTCAAATTCGAGGCGTTATGCCACTCGGTGAATCTTCTCAAACAGTTACAAGCAAGATTCTCTGTCCCAGGGCTAATTACTTTACGGGTTTCATCCTACAATTTGGATATCGCCAATTACTTCCATTATCAATTAGGTATTAATTCGACCTGTAAGGCCCATGCAAAGGTTAAAAATAGAATAAAAAGAAGGTGTAGAGCTCTGCTTGTAGTGCAGCTCCGAATGGACTTTTTCCATTCGGATCCCGCAGGAAATGCTCAAGGAAGCGGGTTCTAATTGTAGAAAATGCTCAATTGAACGGGCTCTTGTGGTGGTAGTAAGGCTTTGTGCGCTCCAAGTCCATGTCCTCGTCCTCGTCGTTGACCGTAGTGTAGTCCTCCTCTCCAGCCTCGTCAATGTCCAAGGCCACGAAATTGTAAAGCCCTCCGCCTGCAGATGATAAGAATGAGCCCGATGCTTTGCGTGTGTGTGTAAAGTACCTGTTGCTTGGCCGGTAGATGCTGGACGAGATGGAGGTCGTCGTCATGGTGGTCGTGCTGGTGGACGATGGCACGGCAAAGTCGACTGGCGTGTCGTTGATCGGGTCAATGATTGACGAAGCGTGGTTGGAGATGGTGGATGAGTCGATGGTGGAAACGGGAGTCGCCGTCAGCATGGGCGAGTTGATGATGATGGGTGATGAGTTGAGAATGAGTGGGGTCGACGACGCAGACTTGACGGAGGCACTCGTGCTCACGCGGTTGAGACTGTGTCTCGAACCCTTGTTCTTCAACGTGTTGGGGAACTTGAACCCCAAGTTGGGTATTTGCAACGCACTGTTGCATGATGTTGTGCTACTGTTAATGGGTGTTGCTCCGCTGGCTGTGGCGCGCGAAGGGATCGAGGGCAACAACCCACTTGGCTTCCGCGAAATGGGCTTCAACAATCCCGTGCTGAGAGTGCTGATGTTGCTGTTGTGGCTCGACTTCTTGCTCGTTGGCGTGTCAAAGTAGTCCATGAACTCGTTTCCGGATGGTGACGAGTACGACGCGGCTAGCGACTCGCTGGACGAGAAACCCACGTCTGAGCAGATGGACGAGCACGAAGAATTGAAGGACAGCAGCAGCAGCATGGCCAGGAACTGCGTGGTCGAGTGCGATCTCCGGTGGCTGCTGGTGCTGCTTTTGAATAATGCAAGGGGGGGTTGGAATGAGGAGAGGCTGTCTACTGAGATTTGCAGCGCGGATTGCAGCTGCGAACCTTGTGCGCCAAAGCCTGGCAGCATGGTAGAGCTCTCCTTGTCTTTCAGCACCTTAGAGTTGGACTTTTGTCTTTTCAAGATCTTTTCGCTGGTGATGGTGGTGTATGATTTGGATCTGTGGTGTGTGAGCTGTTGTTGTTGGTAGCTCGAGTAGTATGGAGGAGGGGCGGCCGCAGGGCCCGAGTTCTCCAGGAAGTGGTTGAAGGATTTCGCGCGCGTCAACTTGTTGTCCTGTCTGATCTTGTTCATTTTGGCTTCGCACAAGTCTTCGTGGTTGGCGTCCTTCATCTCGACGTAGCCCTGCGGCAGACAGAAGTTGCGGTTGGCTGTGAAAAAGCTCTTGTATCCGCCCTCCATGACTACGATATTGGGGAACGACAAGTACGGGTACACGTCGCGGTTCAACTCGCGGTCGGTTTTGCGCAAATGCATGGCCATCGAGGGCCCACGGTACATGGAGAACTCGCAGTGGAAGACCAAGAGCATCTTCTTCTGGTTGGTCAAGAAGCTCGGGAAGAACTTGTTTTCCAAGTCTTCTTTGGTCAGGATGTTTGTTGCGCCCATGATGTGGCCGCCATCGAACTCGTAGTCGAATCTGCAGTCGATGACGATGAACTCGTCAAACTCGTGGTTGAACTCGCCGTTCAAGACGCGTACCAAGGTGGCTTCGTCGATGCGGGGTATGAGGTCGGCCTCCAGGGCGAACGTGGCCAACGATGTGGATTGCATTGAGTTTGATGAGGATGCTGCGGCTTGGCGTGTCGAGTGCACGAGTTGTTGTCTTTCTTTGGATGTTTGGTACATGGAGTGCACCTTGCGGATGCTGCGACCAGGTGTTGGTTGCATGGGCTTGGGCCTGGCAACTTCCTCCATGTCCTTTTGGGTAGGGAAGTCAAAGTCGTCGACGATGGTGTCGTCTTTGGGGTCAAACTCAAAGGATGTTTTCGTTTCTTCTTCTTCGTCAATGTGGATGGTGTCGTTGAAGGATGTGTCGATGGACAACTCTTTGATTTCTTCGATGTTGCGTTCTTCAATCGACATGTCTTTGTCCTCTGGTTTGTCGTGGTGGTGGAAGAAGTGGTGTGAGCTTTTGGCCACCTGGGACATGCTCTTTGTGAGGTTTTTCGTGCCGTTGCTCAACTTCTTCTTCATGGAGTTGGGCAAGTTGGAGAGGTTTTTGAAGGGTTTTCTTTCCAACAAGGGCAGCAGTGAGACGTCGTCGTCTTCGTCCGCTTCTCTTTTCACCAAGTGCAGTATCAGCGGCAGGTCAAAGTCGATCAGGATGTTGAAGCTTGTGTCCGGCGATTCAAAGTAGGAGGAGTTTGGACGGTTGCGCTTTTGGGTGGTTTCCCTGCGTCTTCCTGGAGGAGTGGCGTTTTCCTTGTCACGGTCAGCCTGGTGGAATTGAAGCGCCAGGTTCAACTTGTTGGAGGCTCTCAGCAAACCCGCCAACGCGCCAGGAGACACACTGACAAAGTTGGACATAAGACCAGGCGAACCACTTCCGGGAACGGCCACGGCCACGGGAGACGTAGCATGTACAGTGGGCTGGTGGAGTCTCATTGATACATAACAATTCAGCCTGAGCTCCGAGATACGCTGGGTGTGTGAAACAAATAAACGAACAAATTCGGGATTTGTTCTTTATAAATAAGTTTCCAAAAGTCACGGGACAGGCAGTCGGGTGTGTGCACGATCACAGGGTTGGGTTAGCAAGGATAAGTGCGCGGAGTGCAGGGTAGGCTGACAAGGGAGTGTGTGTGCACAATGTGTAGTCACAGGAGTATAATGAGTGTAAAGGATAGGTGTTTCTGAATGTACAACGTCTAGAACACCACCAAGATGAAACAACCTTAAGAAGATAAAATATATGGGGGGGGGGGGGGGGCAGGCAAATGTATATATATATAATATCACCAGCAAGCACGAAGCACCAAATGAAAGAGCTACAAAGGTAAGCTTGCACACAGACAATAATCCGAAGACAAGTAAGAAACGTTACAGATATTTTTAAACACGGAGGACGCAAACAAGAGAGAAGCCGGCGGAGAGCATGAGCACATTGTGGACGGTCAATGTGCACGGTGCCAGGTTCTGAAAGTGGATGATTGTAAATAGATGGCAGGAAGATTATGATTGCTGGTGCTGACTGGAATTCGCACTTCGTTTTAGGGTTAGGTTTCAGGTTGAGGTGGGGAGGCTAAAGACAGAAGGCAGCATCATCGATCACTCTGGTAGGGTTGCGATATTCTATTGTTTCGATCTTGGATTTTGTGGGCACGGGATTCTTTGATCTGTTTGGTATCGTTGTTCGCTGATGAGTGATAGGCGAAGGAGATGGTAGGAAGAGATGCTAGAATGCGATGGCTGTGTCTGTCAGCATGTATGGTATTGCCATATATAATCGACATGTACAATTCACAGACACCATTACGTAGATACATTTTTTACATGCATTCTACGTACAAAGTGAATTCTGCGTGCCCTCCCTACCGTACAACGGCTCCTTTTGTATCCTCTGACTCGGGATTGTTCCAATCAGTTCGCTTCTACTGTTGCCCTTTCGTCTTTGGGGCCTTTCCATCTCCTTTGTGCTTGCCCTCTTGAGCGTATTTTTTTGCTTTTAGCTTCTTGTTTGAGTGTTTGTTTACCTCAACTTTAATCATCGCACGCGATCATCGGCCTTCGTTTCTTCCAGTGTGTGGTTTGTGCTTACCGTTGGTGTTGGCTTGGTTGGCGTTGGGTTGTCATTGCTGCCAGGGCGAACTGTTTGTACAATTTTGCTCTTGCTTCGGTCTGCTGCTCTGTTCCGTAGGAAACACGAACTCTTTCCTGGCAAATGTAGTGCCCAACCTCCACACTGCCGTCTCCTTGCCAAATCCCCTCCATTACTAACCATCTTTAAAATACCACGCAAGAATAAGCTACCCCACCGCATACATCTGGAATTTCACCTGGGCTGGGCTTGACCTTTTTACCTTCATGGCCTCTGTCTGCACCGGGTGTAGATGAATGTCTCGATATAAATGCCTTACCTTGTAATTCGCCGTTGCTCCATCAATTCCAACGCACTAAATGCACTGGTTTGCCCACGGATTCAAGCACTATTGTGCCCTTGGCTGCTCGGTCCCTGTACTTAAACTTACATCCAGGAAACATTCCATACCCCAGTCTCTTACATCACCCCATCTGCTCAATCTGAATGGCAAAACAACATGCCCATACCCATGGATATGGGTAGGGCTCCAAAGAAATCCTCTCCGCCACACAATCCTCGTGTTCTCCAATCGTCCCACCGGCCTCTCTTCAAAGATGAAATTATTCATATTTTGAATCAACCCAAATCAGGAAATGTTCTCCATCTCAAGCCAACTCTCTCGGATTCAAGACCTCTACTTCGTTCAAAATCGCCTCTCCATGGTTTGTGTGTGCTGCATACCGTTCTCTGCCCGAGCAATAGTTTCCCTCGATACTGTTGTCCTAGTATTTCATCTTTTGTGCTGCTTTGGCCTTGGACTCTGCTGTTAGATCATCCTAACAATCTTTCCCCGATCCTTATTGTATAAACTCGCAGACGATGCACTGTTTATTGCGCCTATTGTACATTGTTTTGTGTCTACGACGTCCTGGGCCTACTCAGATACAGTTTCCATATTATCCTAGCCCTAATACATATTATCCTAGCGTTTATATACACTTCGTACACTTCTATATTATCCTTGCACTATATTAATATACAGTTTCTTTATTATATATGCTAGTCTAGGCCATCCAAGTACTCGCCAATACTTTTGTACCTTTGGGCCTGTCGTGAAACATTCTGGTTGGCATGTGAAGGGTCCGGTCCTTGTGTAAGAGTGTCGTCAACGTTGCTCTCTGGGTCCGAGTCATTATCAATCGTATCGTCCGCGTCAATCAGGTACTTGGTACTGATCCCTATCCCACTCTGCTGCGAAAAACTCTTGGTACTAACAAACAGAAAGTTGTCGTCCGTCAAGTAAGCATTCAAGTTGAGCGATGACAGCGATGACGTAATTCGACTGAGCCCGTATCCGATCGAGGAGCTCACAGAGTTCTTCCTCAGAATGCTGTCGTTGCTCGAGTTATTATTTAAGAGCGACGCTTGTAGTCCTATTCCAGAGTTAGGTGACCCCGTCGGCGACGTGCTGGAATTGCTGCTGCCATTGTTACCATTGTTATTGTCCTTGGGATGCGCTACGTTCAACCCGAAAATAGGCGGAGGCTCCATCAAGTCTGTGTACTTCTTGCGTGTCGCTGCAAAGTCCATCGTCGTGATCTTCTTGGCTGGCGAACTGAGCGAGTGGATCGTCGGACCCTCCTTGCTTTGAGGTGCAACATGCTTTTCCCGCTTGAAGAATCGTTGGTGTGGACTGAACACGGACCGGATCGACTGTGAGGGCAGCGAGTCCCCAACAACCACAAAGTTGTTGTTTGTCGGCGTGTTGGGCGAAACGTAATTGTTGATGCTCATCGGTGAACTGCCCATGAATGGCCCTTGCACCGGGGTTGTGGAAAGAGAGTCAGTCACATATGTCCCAGATGTAGGGGTCTTCTGTGATGCAATCGATCTCGAACTGCTCAAAGACAACGGCTCTGGTCGAGTCTTATCGCCATTCTTTGATGTAGCCCCATTAACCTTGGATTGAACAAACTGGCCATACAACTTGTCTTCTCCGTCTTCTCCTGTGTTGATTCTGTACCCTGACAATTCTCCTCCGCTCCATCTATTCTGCTGAACATCTTCCTCTCCCTCACTCCACCTACCCTCTTCTCCATCGCTCCACTTTGGTGAGTTCAGCTCAACCTTGGCAACTTCAATGTCCAACCCGCTCAACACGTTACTAGTGTCCACATACTCGTCCTCTATACTGCCCATGGACAGCAGATCGTCCAAATACAGATCAAGCAAGTCATCCACTGGCTCTAAGTTCCTTATATTAGTCGGCGACTTGATCGTATGCTCTGCAACAACCGGCTTCTCAACCTTAACCTTGGTCCTGACTATCTTTGGTTTGGATTCTTTTCCAAAGAACCTGCGTAGTTTAGACCCAAGGTCTTGTGCTGGCACTTCTGTCTCGACAACCTTAAAATTAGCTTCGTGTTGCTTTTCGAAAAGTGCTCTATTCTTGTTCAAGTACTCCTTTCGTTTGGCCGTAGTCAAGTCGAAGGTAGTGAATGCATGCTGTTTGATCTCCTCTATACTTGGTCTTCCATCTGGATCCTTACTCAATAACAGTCGTATCAAGTTTTTTAAATGTTTCATTTCAACCAAGTCTGCGTCCGTCACCTTGGACGTTTGTTTGATTTGTGGGAACCTAAGCTCCTCTTTGACGATGTTGGTGAACAACTCAAACTCATTGAACCCACTGAATGGAAGGTTGTTGAATATGAGACAGTATAATACCACTCCCAACAGCCAGATGTCTATTCTGCGGTCGATCTTGGCCCGTTTCTTGTGGGATTCGTTGGTAATCATCGACATTCTATTGTGCACAAACTGGCAAAGCTCCGGAGCATAGAATGCCGGTGTTCCCATCGTCTTGCCTAGTTCCTTTTCATCGTTTTGGTTGTTTTCCAATATCAAACTAACACCAAAGTCGCTTATTTTGATCGTGTTGTCGTGAGAAATGAGCAAGTTGGAAGGCTTGAGATCACGATGGATGACTTTCTTGACTGTGTGCAAGTACTCAAGGCCATCCACAACGTCCCTTAGTATCTTGTTGATAGTAAGAGGGTTCTGAACCCGTTTGTACTTCTCATAATAGTGGCTGTACTTCTTCCAATCAATCTCTCCAAACTGACAGTACTCCAATATGAGCAAGATCTTGTCGTACTTGAGATCGTCTATGACCTGGTGGAGCTTGACAACGTTGGGATGGTCACATTCTTTCATGATCTTGATCTCTCTCTTGATCTTGGTGGTTTGACTGAGGTAGGCTTTAGTAATGAGCCTTGTCTTGTCGATTCTGTTGATCGTTTTGATGGCCACATGTTCATCCGACTTCAATAGGTCTGCAGACACCACCAGCCCATTGCGAGAAGACCCCTTGGCCTCGACAGTGTGCCCACTTTCACGAGATATCACCTGTCCAAGAAGTACCTTGCCAAACTGACCCTCGCCAATCTTGCGAAGTATACGATATCGCTTGTTGATAACCTTACGGTTGGTCTCGGGATCGAGCTTGATGGAGAGTGTAGTTACGTCCATGCTGGAACCTGGAACCTCTACCCTCTGCACACGCGTTCGCTCGGTTCTATAAGTGTCGGTGCTTTATCTTCAAAGACGTGTAGAAGTTGAAAACATCAAAATGTTGCACACAAAAAACTTTAAGGTTTAGTATCGTTTTGTAATAGATTGACTGGTGGACAGGTGAGGTGCAAAGAGCTGTTGTTGTATAGGGGTTAGAGTAGGTGGATAGGGGAGTGTTGGCAGGCTGGATTGGCGTTTTCAAAGAATGTGCAAAGGTTAGAAGAAGCATGTTATAAAGTGCTCATTTCAACTACATTTACGTGAAGAAAGGTATAATTGGATGATTACTTGATAGAATCTTGTGGATGACGAAATAGAGTTAGAGGAGCATAATAATATTGAGGATGATCTCGAAACATCGCGACGGGCTTGCGACGGGGAGCGAAATTGCTTGGAATGAGGCCACTTAACAGAGTGGCTGGTATTGTGAGGACGTTGTGATGGTACGCGAAAGAGAATGAACGCGTTGAATGCACTGTTACTGTGTTGGTTTGGATGCCTGGTAGAGGAATGACTTGTGCATTGGTTGATCGTTGCATTGATGGCAGTATTGAATGAGTATACGGTTGAGTTGAGCTGATATTGGAGAATTGAAGATTGAAGACTGAAGATTGATATGATGTTTGACGGGATTGAAAATACGTGTCTCAGAAGTCTTCCACAGGAAGCGGACAGAGTGAGTAAAAGAGGAGGGGATGGGGACTGCGGTAGTGAGATAGACTCCTTCATGAAAGTAATAACAGGCCAACAAGTAGGTCTACTCAGTACTACAGACCTACAGAAGGAGAGGTATGGAAAAGTATAGAAAGTAGAAGGTATGCTATCTCCAATCTTCCTTAATGAACCCTATTCATACAGTAATGATGGTATTGATTGTCTAAGTTGGCACCTGTTGAGACAACAGAGTCACCTATTAGGTTAAACAAGGACACTCTGTTCAAGTAACCTCGTGGTGCCATAAACATTGATTCCTTCTTCATATGCACCTACAATCCAGTATAAAGTAGTCTACTGTTCTCTTTCCCAACTCAACTCCATATATACCCAATTTGGTTTAACTTTTGCAGCCTAAATTCTTCCATTGTATAAGAATTAAACAATACCAGTCAGACTTGGTTATGAGTAGAATCTAGTACAATAGCCATACAATAGCTCTGACAGCAATTGTCAGTGAAATTACCAAGTTAGATCCCTATATCTTTCACTCTAGTACAGACTATATCCACCATTCTATTCATAAAATTACATCTATTAAACATATATTGTACAGTACTCTAATCAAAGCATTCCATTCATACAACCTGCAGTTCCTTTTGAGGTGTGATATATTCATCCTCATTCATATCTCTAATCGCAGCTTCCTCTTCTTCCGTCAACCCAGTAATATCTGGAGGGATCTCCTGCATCTGTACTGACGGGGCGTGATTCAAAAACCGCACCTGCTCGAGGATTTCCTGTTTGACCAGCTCGAGGTATCTCTTCAGGTTCTTGTTATCTATTCTTCCCTCTAATTGTGGATGCAATGAGTAGTCTGGCCCAAACCAATCGTATGTTGGCAAGTAGTTTGGGATCTTGTGGTCCAACGTCACGTCGTTGAGCACAGATGTTTCGTAGCACCAGAGACGTGACACATTGCGTGGGGTGTACCCGCCACCTCCTACCACCAACATGGGAATCCCAAAGCTCTTGATATAGTTGACGCACTCGCCGTGAGCTCGTATGTTCAAGTTGAAGCATCCCAAACGGTCGTATCCGAGCGAGTCGGCTCCGCACTGTTGGACTATGCACGTGGGTTGGAACTTGGCAATGAGTGGCTCCATTATCAGCTTGAAGAGCCGTATGTACAGGTCGTCGTCGATGCCGTCACGGAGTGGCACGTTTATAGCGTAGTTCTTTCCTCTGCCTATTCCCACCTCATCTACAGATCCTGTTCCAGGAAAGAACTCTCCATTGTACTTGTGGAAAGACACTGTCATGACTCTGTCCGTGGTGTAGAAGGCCTCCTGGACGCCATCACCGTGGTGGAGGTCGATATCGATGTACATCACTCTTGGGTGCACACGCAACAAGTTGATGATACTGAGCACGATATCGTTCACGTAACAGAACCCCAGGGGCTCGAACTTCTTTGCGTGGTGGAGTCCTCCCGACCAGTTAATGGCTATGTCAGAAACACCGCTTATTAACTTACGCAGTGCGTCCAACAGTGCTCCGGCGTAGATGGCCGAGTAGTCATACATGCCGTCGAACACAGGACAGTCATCACCGATGTTGAACTGAGCCAAAAGCCCTCCGCTGGCCTTATGTGTACGTTCTGGAGTTATCAGCTGGAGAAAGTCGATGTAGTCCTCTGAATGGAACTCAGTGAGCTCCTCTTTTGTTGCACGACGCGGCGTAAACAAGTCCATTTTCTCATAAAGCTTGTACAGAATAACCAAATGGTCAGTCAACATTAACCGAAAGGGCTTCATTGGATGGAGCGCACCATAATGGTACTCACTAGCTTCTGGGTTGTAATGATACGAGACATTAGTGCGCTTTCTGCTGTTATTGGGCTGGTAAAGTGGAGTATTTTCCTGTGTTTTTCGATCGACAGAGAAGGTATCTGTCATTTTCGATTGAAATGGATGATGTTGGGGTCGTTGGTAGGAAAAGGTATGGATATAAATTTCTCTGAAGCTTTAACATTGAAATTTGCAGATGTATTTTGAGGTCGTGTGATGCACAAAAGAATATGCATGTCTATGTGTGGAGAGAGAAGTAGCAGAGGAAGTCAGAAGGAGAGTTGAGGATGTGAGTGTAGAGTTAAGTTGAGGTTGGGTGGTTCTGTGGGTTCTGGTGGGTCTTTTTCTGTTGGGTTACGAATATTTATGGGTGAACTGGAGGGATAATTAAAGTGTATTTGAAGTCTGTATTAGTAATGTAGCTGAATTATATATATATATATATATATATACATACAACTGAATATAAGTTAAAGGGCTCGAGAAACATTGTTCAAAAGAGTATAAGTTAGTGAATTGAGTAAGAATTACTATAGGAATTCAGAGTGTCATATTATGGGATACTTCTGTATTGGGTCCTAACTCCAACTATTAAGTATAATATGTACCAGTTAAGACCTCCTGTACATTCTAGATGCTCTTGAGTTAACAGAAACCCTTTTTCTACTTTTTGTTCCACCAGCGTTACTCTACAGTACTCCAGATGAACAGTTCAGTGGTTAGACTCACCCCATTCTTCTTCCATACATACCTCAAATTATTTGGAACTTTTTCGCAGCCATCGCATGATAAAAGTCAAGTCGGTGAACAACCACCTAATCTTACTTGAAAGTGTGCTTGGATCCAAGTGAAATACTCATGGAGAGGATAAGAGGACTTCACGCAAGTTCTGCTCTTCTCATATCTAACAGTATTCTCTCACCCTAGCCTTAAAATCCTCCTCCACCAAAAAATTTTAACTAACGAGTTAACAGGCTGCAATCATCTTGAACTTAAACTAAAACAATAACTTCAAGCATTAAGAGCAGTCACTAGAACCAGTGATCGGCCCTACTTACTTCTCACCAACGATACAACTAACTATCTCCAACTTGTATTCTACTTGCAATCCTCTTCTCCATTTTCGTCACGTGCCACCAGCACATAAAACCAAAGCGAAATCAAATGTGTCGCCACCATCAACCCAACAATGTCAGGTATGTTCAAACAAACGTAGGAGTATTCAATCCATTCGTTCAAAGTACTAACGTGTTCTCTAGGATCTGCTGGTTTCGATAGACACATCACTATTTTCTCGCCCGAGGGGCGTCTTTACCAGGTTGAGTATGCTTTCAAAGCTATCAACTCGGCCAACATCACGTCTCTAGCAGTGTGCGGAGACGACTCTGCGGTTTTGATTTCGCAAAAGAAGATCGCAGACAAGTTGTTGGATGCAAAGACTGTGTCGTACCTTTTCCAGATCACTCCTAGCATTGGGCTTGTTGCTACTGGTTCGATCGCAGATGCCAGAGCACAGGCTTTGCGTGCGCGTGGAGAGGCAACTGAATTCCGCTACAAGTACGGATACGAGATGCCGGTCGAGTCTTTGGCTAAGAGAATGGCCAACATATCCCAATTGTACACACAGAGAGCGTACATGAGACCGTTGGGCGTGGCACTCACATTTGTGCAGGTGGACGTGGACGACGAAGAGGCCAACAGAGGCCCACAGATCTTCAAGTGCGACCCAGCAGGATACTACACCGGATACAAGGCATGTGCCACTGGTCCAAAACAACAGGAAGCCACGACGTACTTGGAAAAGAAGTTCAAGAAGAGCGACCACGTCAAGGGCGACTGGAAAGCAACAGTAGAATTTGCCATCACCGCATTGGGTTCGGTATTGGCCACGGATTTCAGAAAGAACGACATCGAAATCGGCGTAGCCACAGAAAAGGGTTTCCACATCTTGTCTCCAGAGGAGATAGATGAGAGATTGGTTGCGTTGGCCGAAAGAGATTAGATAGCTCCACAGTGTGGAGCTGAGTAGACCCCAAAGAGGAAGGATGGTTCATGGAGATACTTGTATTGTTGTGCAAGATTTAATGAATGAAAAATTGACCAGTTGTAGGAAGCTGAAGGGTTATTGTTGAGAAGGATGATATTGAGGAATTGGTAAGTGGTGTAGGCGTCACAATTGTGTGTTCAATTAATATGTTTGAGGATAATTTGACTTCTTCTCAGTTATTAAATGTAATCGTATCCATGGATTCGATCGTGAGTCCCAAGCTTAGCTATCGATATTTGCTATTTTGCACCCAATAGAATGGATGTTATACGATGTATGAAGTCAATGGAATGCTATTTGAAGGATTCCTCTACGCACTAAAGCAGTCTTGTATAAATCCTGAGCCATATCTCTCTCCATACTCTTTCGCATCCATCTTCATTTATCATCCCCTTATTCTTATCTCGTTTGAATCTTAAAATTAAATATACATGTCAAGCAACCTTGCAAAGAAACTGCCCTTTACCAACAGCTCCCGCCTCAATTGGCCTAAACTGTTGGTCATAGTGTGTACGCTTGTTACATTATGGTACACATTCACTTCTCAATTCAACCACTTCCTTCATTTACCTTCCTTAGAAGATGGAATCTCAGTCACCCCTGCAAAGTACAGAAAGCTCTACGCAGATATTGCAGCCCCTGCTATTGAGAACTTGTGGGGTTTGTTGCTACCAAAAGAGCACAAGATAATCGCAGTATCTCCTCCAGTACCAGAATATTCAAATCAGGTTTACTCACTGACATTGTTCAGACATACCTTTGCCCATTCGTACGGTAATCCCTATATTGGGGAATGGGTCCCCCCTTCAAATATTACATTCAACAGAGTGGTAGTCACGTTGAACACCTCAGTTAACAGTACTCAGTATGACAGGTTGGCCCATTTCTACGTTGCAGGCAGCGAAGTATGGAGAACATCAACTATAGAGCCTGGTGGAGTAACTTCAACCAGTGTGTTCTCAAAAGATCTTACACTGTACTCAGTGCTATTCCAATCACCTGCCACAATCATGTTTCAATTGGATAATGTAGTGGAAGGTGCAATCCAAGGGAAATTCGATTTAGAGCTAGTTGTGAGCCTATTCAATGACGAAGAAGAAGGAGCAAACAAAGCAATTGTCCCTGCAAACACAATCCACTCGCTAACGGATAAGGAAGGACCTAGCAAACCTGCTTTGATAAGTGTTTCCAACTCGGCATACACCGTTAAGACTCCTCGAATCTCATCAAATACGTCTCGATTGGTACTATCTGTCTTGGCTCTGGGAAACGCAAATGAGGAGTTTTGGTATTCCAACGGAATAGACAATTATGGGCCAATTAGACTAATCAACATATATGTCAATGGGGCAAAAGTTGCAGTTCAAGCATCTCAACCAGTTATATTTACTGGTGGGGTTTCTCCATTATTCTGGGACGCCATAGTTGGCACTGATGCGTTTGACCTTCCTGCGATGGAGTTCGAATTGACTGGATTCTTGCCATTGTTTACCCGTTCAAGCGGGCAAAAGATATCGATAGAGGTAAGTAATGGAATAGGGGCCAAGAACGACGAGGCACATACTTCAGTCGGAGAGAATTGGTTTATTGGAGCCAACTTACTTGCGTGGGAAGATCCCGAGCTTTCGCATATTCTGGGCGAATCGGTCACTACTACAAGTAAAGTTGACAATAAAGTAATCTACAAACCAAAGGACGATGCAGATTTCTTAGTGATTGATTCGAGACACACAGCTCTGTCGGCTGTACATTTAAACTACCGTTTTCTCAATGGAACAGCTGAGTGGAAGCAAGTTGAAGTATTTACTAGAGCACTTATCACCAATTCCCAAGTCAATATTGGAGGAAAGTCACTTGCAGCACACTATGCTAAAACCATCAATGAGGTGAAGTATGACGAGCAAGATTTCAACAAGTTTATTGGGACGTACCCACTCTTCCTCGATAGTGTCCTGAGATGGAAATCAAAGTACACTGAAGAAGACAACAAGTTGTACCATGTGAAATACGAGAATTTATCGGGGTTACAGAATTACGAACTATGTGTTAGCCAAAATGGGTCGTCAGTCTTTCAGTTAGACAAGTATGTGATTGGAGGTTATGGATCCCTCAGAGAAAACTTTCAGTATGCTTATGAGGGATTGGTAAGCCATAGGCAATTAGAGACAAAGACTGCCCGACACAAGTTTCTTGGAGAAATTGTCAAAGACAAGTCTTTCACTAGCGACAGCATTGCTAAGGATCCGTTCTTAGATATTGGGAATTTTGTGGAAGAAGTATGGAGAAGATTTAAGGGAAGTGTTGAAGGGTTCGGTAATGCTGTTGAGGAAGCCGAAACTTTACTTAAAAAGGTAGTACGGGATTATGAGAAATACTGAAGCAAGTCTCGGCGATGCAATCAATGAAGGCAGAAATTTGCTTGAATCAGCCATACAGGATTATGGAGAGGACGAGACATAAAAATTAACGCACCTTGGAGATTTTGAGCCAACAAACAAGTCTAGAACTCCAACTTGCACCAACAGAGGTGATACTTCTGTTCTTTTTGCACCCATATCTTAAAACAGATTCTACAAATCAGTTTCAACTTTGACATTGTACACCAGTCGAAAATCTACAATCGCTATAAGGACATGCTTTGTATATTGGTCATACACTTTTTTCATAACTATTTTAGGTATACTCTTTGAATGTTGGTATACTTGAGGTGGGTATTTTTCTTCTTCCATATTCCAATTAACCCAGACCTCACACCTAGTGGACGTCTTAGGTATCAGAAAACATACGGAATAAACATGTAAGGGCAAGCCTCCAAATACTTATCCCAGTCGGCACCATACTTCTTTGCACACTTTCTTTGGTCACGGAAAGCACGGTGGGTCAACACAATGAAGAAGAAGACAGGGAAGAAGTAAGCGAAGACGGAACCAAAACCGGTCATCAAAGACCATGAAAGAGCTTGGATCCAGTCTGCGGTGTAGTTGATTTTACGTGCATAGACACACCAGCCGTCAGTCAACAAGAGCGAACCGTTAGCACACTTGATGTACTTGGGGTTGACCAAGTCGGAGTATGGCAAGTATGGGAAGGTCTTTCTGAGCTTTGCGTTACCTGCCATCAGTCTACGGAACGAGTTCTTTTGACGATTAGCAGTGTCAAAGAAGTAGTAGGCAGTGGTCAACATAGCGAAAAGTGCAAGGTTGTACCATGCGGACCATTCGTATTCAGATGGGTGGTGGTAGTACAAGTACAAAGTGGTGTGGACGTATGTAAATGGTACACCTGCGATGTTCCAGAAGAGCAACATGAAGCCAAACTTTTCGTAGGCCATGTCCCAGGTTGGAACAATTTGCTCCTCACCCTTAGCACAGGCGTTAGCATAGAGCCAGTGAGCGTACAACATGAACCAGGCTTGGGTGGAAACATATCCATATTCTTCGTACTGCTTAGCGCACAAGGAAGCCGAGCAGAAGAAGAGGATGTACCAAGGAATACGGACCTCAAAGAACATCTTGAGGTCCAAGTACTTGCCGATACGTGGGTTCAAAGGTGCGCCCATGAAGATATCGTAGATGACGTTTCCTGTCAATCTGTGGTAGTCTTTGGTCACCTTCATGGTGTAAACGTAGATGGCAACACTCAAGATAATACCGTAGACAATAGCTGTGGTCATGATAGGACCAAAGTTATCTAAAACGTAGGTAAGTCTGACGATGCCAGTGACGTGCAAGAATAAAGCAAGAGCGATGGAAGTGTAGAATGACCACATGGCATTGCAAAAGTAAGGTAATTGCTGATTGTTCATGTGTGCCAAAGGCTGTCCCTTCTCCCAGACACCTGGCAAGGTAATATAGAACAAACACTGGGTCAAAAAGAACACGGTGAAGAAGAACCAGTTACCAAACGATGGTACAGCATTTTCCACAAAGAGTGTCCACAAATCTCCGAGGAAATCACACCAGGACTCTTCAGCACTTGGTAAAGCAGGGTAGCCACCATAAAATGCAGCACTAATCCACATATAGTACATCAACAAGGGGAAACCAACCATCATTCCCAATGCACCAACAGGGCCACCAAATTCGTACTCGATCTCACTTGGCTTTAAGTATCCACGAGGGGTCTCATGCTCCTCGATTTGAGCATTGACAACCTCAACAGCTTGCTTGGCTGCCTTAACGGCCTTAGCTGACGCGATCAAAGGACTTTCTTCACTCATCTATGAATAAAAACTTATAAATTCTTTGCAATAAACAAACTCGTTTAATATTGATGAAAAATTACACAATACAGTATACTGACTTTTAATCTGGATTTGCTACACTATACGAGAGAGGAATTGACTTGAAGATCGGTTTTGACGTGTCTTGATGTGCTTATCAGGTCATTCAGAGCAATGCTGATACGACGAGTACGATGAAAACGCTTGGAGGTGGTCAAAATCCTGGGCTAATCTTGATTTACATTGCATCTTCGTACATATTTGAGGAATATGACAGCTGTACTATGACGTAAAATGAAGCAAGTCAACTTCTCTCGTATAGTTTCTCGTACTTCTCCTATAATATCTCCACACCCCATATACTCTCTCCACATCTCTTCACTCTCTTCACTCTCTTCACTCTTCTCCACATCTTCACTTCTCTACATCTCTCACTCCAAAACCAATTGACTGAGTACACCACGACTTTCACAACAATCAATACGGATGGATCTGTTTCTACTGAATCTGGAATTGTTGATGTTACTACTGACTCTGCTGGCTCATTGTTTACAAGTACCTGGTTGTTCCCACCGGTTAAGACTCAGTCAAATTTTTTAAAGGTGATCAAAATAGTGAAATGTTTATTAGGAACGAGTTCTCGAGGAGCGAGAGTTGGGGCTCTCTGGTTGTAGTACGGGTGAGACGAGCACTTTATTGGGTGGAGTGCACTCTTTAGGGTGGTGGTATGTGGAGTATGTAGAGAAAGCAGGCAGAATAGAGTTGTGTAAGGAATTGTAGTGTACTGTTATTTTTGATTCGGTATGTGGAACGGTAAAAGTTGAGCAGCGAGGCCTGGCGAGTCGAGGGAGTACGAGCCGCAGCGAACATGGAAGCGAGTTTGGAATTGGTTTGGGATAGAGATGGGATTGTACAGCGATAGAGTATGTATATAAACCAACAGATGGTCTCTTGTCATATATCTATAAATCCTACGCAAATGGTACATCCTCATCAAACTGTTCCAACTCCTGTCCGTTTCTTCTGCATTCCCGAATCTTCATCGCCGTCTCCAATGCCTGTAACGAGCTCCCGTTACCTAACTTCACCAATCCCTGGAAGTAAAGTATCAAGATCTCGAAATCTTCCTCTTTTTCAACCAACTTCAAACACACTCTATATGCACTTTGTATCATTACTGTCCTCACATCGAAAAGCTGTGTTGGCAAGTACCAGTTCGTACTTTCAGCAAGTACCCCGTTTGCCACCAGAGAGTCGTATGTGTACTCTGGACTCAGCTTTGGCCGGATGAAGAAACTTCCCTGGAGAATCTTGGCGATCAATTCCACTACCATCGGGCTCGACCGTGGCATCTTCATGAACTCAGTGAGCACTCGCAAGTATAAGGTATCGACACGGATTTGCTCCAGGAGGTCAAACCACGAATAGTACTGGACTTTGCCTGTGCCCTGGTTGTGAACACCAAGCGACCCCTGCACGCTGATTGGTGTTCTAGTACCGATGTAACCTGGATGCATTATTGAGCTCACCGGAATCCTATACGATTGTCTGCACACATTGGGCGCAAAATTAACCTGCCGACTTTGATGTATGAATGACATAAACATGCACAAGTCTTCTGGCCCAACGTAGTTAGTGCTCCTGTGGTCGTCTAGTAAGAATACAAACATCTTGAGAAGCCTCACGTAGTTGTTCAGGTACCCAAGAAACAAGTTGAATTCTTCTGTAGGAAGCTGCACGAGCAAACGTGCATCAACGAGAGCGTCGTGGAAAGTTTGGTTGGTCTTCCGGTCGAAGTATATGGCATTGCAGAGTTGGTGGTGATGGTTGTGCGAGTTCCACCCACCCTGGTTGTTGAGTCGTGCCAACGCTTCGATTGCGTAGAACCATACTTTCGCTAGAGTATATCCTTGAGACTTGGTGGGTGGCGTGCTAGCCACCTCGGTATACTTGATAAGTAAGTCTCGAGCACCGCGAAGGTGTGCTTTCCAGGACGTGAACATGTTTCCCAACTTGGCAGTGAAGGTGGACGTGAGCAACAAGATGGTGAGCAAAAGCTTTTCGATGTTGACCGTCTCGTCGTCTTGTACCACGTAGTCCTCCTTCTTCAGAAATACCTCGTTCAATTCACGCAAACAGGCACTAATGTACGCCAGTCTGTTGGTATCGTGGATCGGGTCGCCTGTCTTGTTGTACATAAAAGTTGCCAGAATGGCAAGAATCAGTGATACAAGGAACAGGCAGTCAAGCAGGCACTTAAGCAAGATCTTGACCACTTGGTTCTGGTCAACCAGACCCGCAAACGGGAAAAGGTGGAACAGAAGTGTTGATGTGCACACAGCTTCCATGTAGATTGCGTGGGGACCGTCCAATCCGTTTCTTTCTATAACTTCCTTCACCTGGCGAGTTATCGACACATCAGACATATCTGATTCTGGTGTTGGCAAGTAAGTTTCTGCTGCCACTACGGGTTGCTCACCCAATGGGAATGGCGAGACGACGTTGGAATCGTTGTAGTCTTCCGAAACTATGTCGGAGAAGTCGTTGATGAGGAGCAGGGCATCGTCAAACAAATTCTTCAATAGGTTTTGAGGAGGCAGCGAAGTTCCTAAGATGTCCGAGATAAGATTTCTGAAGGGTGCTTTCTGTGAATGTGAATGTGAATGTGAGTGTGAGTGTGAGTTTGAGTGAGGATGGTCAGTGTGCGAGTGTGAGTGTGAGTGGTCAGAATGTGCGTACGACCGCTCTGTGTAGTTTGAATTTGAATGTGAATGTGAATGAGGATGTGAACGTGAATGTTGATGTGGGATTTCTGTATGATGTGAATGTGAATGTGAATTTGAATGGTCAGAGCATGCGCTCGAGCTTGCGGTGTCTGAGTGTGAGTGTGCGTTGCTCGAATGTGATCGGTCCGAGTATGTGTCTGATTGGTAATAGGAATTAGCTGGGGATATCATTCTTGTTGTTGGTGCAGACATCAAGGGTGCCAGGGCATGTGCGTGCATGTTGGTATTTGAGTCTGACGGTGAGATCATATGTGGTACCGTCAACTTTTCCGACCCAGCAGTTCCGGCATGGGGCCGTGAGACAGGGAAGGTAGGACCAGTGCCTTCACTGGAGTCGTCTTCAAGCTTGTCTTTTTCCTTGCGTTCCTGTTTTGCGTTGAAGGATCGTACTCCCGCTACTAGTTCAGCACTCTTTGCTGCCAGAGGCACCAGGCTGCTTTCAAAACGAAATCTTTGTCTATATTGGTAGACACAACTCTTCTTAAGCCTGGTACAGTTGTTGCAGTGAGGTTTAGTTTCGTCGCACTTGATTTTACGACGCTTGCACTCGTCACAACCACCTCTCGAGTACTTCCTCTTCTTTATCTTAGCCCTGTTGGCCACGTCTTTGGAGTTTTTGGAGGAAGGCGAGGAGTTCACAGGTCTGGCATTAGCCTCAGCCTCGTTGTCATTCTCGTTGTCAGAACCCTGTTTGTCGTGGGAAGACGGTTTTCCTGTGACCCACGCAACGAAATACTGGCTGCTGTTCATTCTTCCTGGGCTACGTAGACTTTCTGTAGGAGGTTCCAGCAATCTCGAAGTCCCGCCGGTTTTCATGAGTTTTTGTTTGATTTGAAAATTGCAAGGAACAATTTTTAGAAAAAGGTGCGTTGCTTGAAGGTTTTGGAGGTGAATGTCTCGAGGTATGGACGGGGTGTTGAGCGTATGTAGGGTCTGTTGTTGGTTTATGTGAGTTCTATAATTATAGTTTATTGATGTGGGGGAGGTAATATTGTGCTGGGGCCAACCTACAAGAGCATACCTTGTGCAAACCACAGGGACGAGTGAAGATTCAATGAGGATCGGTACAAAAAAAAACCAGCAAAAATGAATGAGAAGAGGATTAGCAGGTCTACAGGATCCTACAATGAACAGCAATCAAGGTGTATTCCTCGGTTTCTATATTGTTTATTTATTACTCCTGTACTCACTACACCTTTAGTGAGTACTTGATCACTCGCCTCGCTATAGAAAGACAAGTTTAAGAGACCGACAGTGAATCTCTACCGATGCCTGAACGGCACGTAATTCTGGGGGTGCGTTTTGTGGGCCGAGCTCGTAATTAGTGAGAGCCATTTTGTTGATGGGGATGGAGCAGGGAATGCTGGAAGGCGATGTACTAATGTTCGGCGAAGGAGCAGCGTGGGTGGCGCGGTGGTGGTGGGCTGGCGTAGTTCCGTGGGTGGGCTGGCGTGTCTGGGGGCCGGAAGTCGTGGTCCTTGTAGATCTTTAAGGTGAGCGTAAAAATAATGGTGGCTCGGGGATCACAAAAGACGGTGAAGATGATGGTATTGTTAAATAATAGGGGAGGGTGATTGGAAGCAGGCTGCTGGAAAGTGGCCTTGCTGGAAAGCGAACATGCTGTGGGGATTTTACATGCTTTGAAGAAAGAATGAAAGAAGGAAATGGGTGTGAAATAGCCCTGTCAGTCTTATTTAGTACCCTGGAGTCAATCTTCTGCGATGCATGTGAACATTTTCGAAGGTCCCACCTTACAGATAACAGGTCAGATGTACATCATACAGATAACAAGGTCAGTAGCATATGTGCACCTTGCAGCCAGCTTGCAAACACCACTCAGAATGCGTTCAGGGTCTAAATCATCCGCCTGCCTACGGCCAATGAGAAGGAGTTGGAGCACACTGGCTTAACCTTCCCATCTCCAATTCCTATTTGTGTCCTGTACATAGCACAATTTGCACCCAAATCGTAAAGAAGGTGTAGGTTGGAAAGGAAACTTGAATGGGTCTGATGAACAATGACGCGTTGGTGGGAGTTTGGCTTTGTTGTGTGTGTCAGTAGATTCACGCTTGCGTTTAATATTTCACTTGGGAATGTGCCTTGGATTTTGGTTTGCATGTCGGTCTTGCTTAAACGGAACATGTTTGAAACTGAGGATATAGAGCACTTTGTTTTCTATTATCAACCAACCGTTCCTCCGTTGGGGGGAAAGGTTGTAGGGATCAAATTTTCCGTTTCTTCCGCGATCTGATGATCCCTTGTAGTATACTATTGTTTTCCATTGGAGACTATTGTATTTAGCCAGCTTGTTGTTGATGAATGGGAAAAGTTGAGGCTATTTTTGAATGGGTTTCGCTATTGTTGGCTTTCTATTTATTGTGATTGTTTTGTCCTATGTTCCTGTGGCAGAGCTTAAACCTGTTGTTTTACGGTATCTTATTCCTCTTCACAGCATCTTTTTCGAAAAATCGATATTGGTCAGAATCCGCTGATAAATGGTATTCTGATCCAATGAAACCGTTAACGGTCTTGTGCTTAAGATTCGAATTCTAATTTCTTTTACACGCATATTTGACCTTCCAAATCTCACTCCTCCAGAATTTGCAATCACTAATTCATTCGCCGTCACACGCAGAGGTTAATTCTCCTTAATTTCATTCCTAAACCTCGTTCTCTCCTTTGCCTGATTCACCTCCAGAACTTTCGAGCTGAAATATCGAAGTGAAAAAAATAAACTGGACGAAGTTTATCTCAACCAGATATGAAGCCTTTCTCATCACTGCTTGTCTTTCGAGCTACTTACTATGAACGTTAATCTGGATCCCCTACTGATCTGTAATAATGCCCCTCATTATGTGTTGTGTTGGCTACAATTCTTACAAGATCCTGACGACCACTGATCACAAGACCTTAATTCATGGTAAATACCTACCACTACATAACGCAAACCTGACTACCCTGGTACTCTCTTCATATCCGATGAAGTCCACGCACATGAATACCAATCACATGAAGCTGCTCATACCTGGAAGTCGTCACGTCTGATCATCATACTTTCAAACCAGGGTATCGCATTCCTCGTCCAATATACTTCAACAAAGAGTACAACGCCAACTCTCTACATTTGGGTTCAAGAAAGCATCCAGAACCCCTTCGCAAATGTCTGGTGTAACCACCCTACTTCAATGGTCAAAATTGTCTCTCCTGTTCATCACAGACGATAATTCAGAGCACGATCTCTAATTGATTTTTTGATATCTCCTTGTTGCTTCTCCTCTTGATTCCTGATTGAAGAATATCGTTAATATGTTCCAATCGACTTCAAAAGAATACAAGTACCTCTAATTGTCGAGATTTCTGCGTCAAAAGGTATGCTGATAGACATTTCGGTTGCAAAGCTCAAAATTGAGTATACGAAGTACCAGAGAATATGGCCTCTGCGTAGTAAAGGACCCTTTGTTTAACCACTCGTGTCAACCAAATTGGCTCCACCTTTGTGTGTGAGTGGCACCAAAGGTTGCTAGAGGTTTGGTCAGGACTTAAATGCTTTCCTAGGAATTGAGTTTGATTACCTCACGGAAATAAATCAACCGCAAGCCTGTCAATAATGCATTGACATAAACAGTGAGCCGAAGCTCTCTTTTATCTTACAGCAAGGATGTCATACGCGGAATGACATCTGACATGTTGAAGTCTTAACAATGTATTCAGCTGCCAGAGAAACTTATCAATGAACAAAAGTTGACAATGCCACGTTGAACGCGAACAATCCCCATCATGTACAAGAAGATCGTTCATATTTCCTGATTGCAGACAAATGACAGGATATAAGTGGTTGGGGTGCCAATTCTTAGACGTTAAGGTGTATGTCAAGAACTGAAGACCCCAACCATAGGCTTATACTTCTCCTCCGCATTGCCCCGATAGACAATGGTTGCGCGCGCTGCTAATACAAACTACCGTTCGGCAATTTGAAGCTGCACCCAGTGACCATCAAGACCAGTTGGCACACGTGCTCTGGACTTCAGGGCACACACACCTCGATGACGTTAACCATGAAGACACCTAATGGCACACAACTGGTGGACACGGGGAGTGCTGTGCATCAGATTTTGCAGCCATACAAACTGCGACTGCACTGAAAAAGAGATTGGCATTGAAAACGTGCTCCATTATTAACAGAGCTGCAACAATCCGTTGCGCTTGAACCGAAAGAAGCAATTGAGCAGACCCCTAGTGGCCTCTCTCGTGCCTCGAAAAAAATTCTGTATTGAACCCGTGGAAAGGTTCTGGTGAAAATTAATACTTGCTAACAGTCACTAATCTCATAGATTTACTGCAATTCACGATGGACAACCAATTCTTGATTGATTTCTTGATGGGTGGTGTTTCCGCCGCCGTCTCGAAGACCGCTGCTGCTCCAATTGAGAGAGTTAAGTTGTTGATTCAGAACCAGGACGAGATGTTGAAGCAAGGTAGATTGTCCAGAAAGTACGATGGTATTGGTGAATGTTTCAGAAGAACTGCTGCTGAGGAAGGTGTTGCTTCGTTCTGGAGAGGTAACACTGCCAATGTTATCAGATACTTCCCAACCCAAGCCTTGAACTTTGCTTTCAAGGACAAGTTCAAGAAGATGTTTGGTTTCAAGAAGGACGACAACTACTGGACCTGGTTTGCCGGTAACTTGGCTTCCGGTGGTTTGGCTGGTGCCACCTCTTTGGCTTTCGTCTACTCGTTGGACTATGCCAGAACCAGATTGGCCAACGACGCCAAGTCCACCAAGGGTGGTGACGGTCAGAGACAGTTCAACGGCTTGTTTGACGTGTACAAGAAGACCTTGGCTACTGACGGTATTGCTGGTTTGTACAGAGGTTTCGGTCCCTCCGTTGTCGGTATCGTTGTCTACAGAGGTTTGTACTTCGGATTGTACGACTCGTTGAAGCCAGTTGTCTTGGTTGGACCATTGGAAGGTTCTTTCTTGGCCTCGTTCTTGTTGGGTTGGGTTGTCACCACTGGAGCTTCGACCGCCTCGTACCCATTGGACACCGTTAGAAGAAGAATGATGATGACTTCCGGCCAAGCCGTCAAGTACAGTGGTGCCTTTGATGCTTTCACGAAGATTGTCGCTGCTGAGGGTGCCAAGTCCTTGTTCAAGGGATGTGGTGCCAACATCTTGAGAGGTGTTGCCGGTGCTGGTGTCATCTCCTTGTACGATCAATTGCAGGTCATCGTCTTTGGTAAGAAGTTCAAGTAATGAACTAGAAGGCTCTTTGTTTGCGAGCGTATATGAATATTGTTATTGTTTCATAATTGGAGTAGATACCAACTGTGTGAGTGGTAGGTGATTGTATGTGAATATAGCGACACTCTATAGTCTTTCGTTAATAAACCAATTGAGCTTATAGAGTCACATAGTGCATACACTATAGAAACATCAGCAGACGTCTCTCTCAGTAGCTACTTCTTTCATAAAGATACAATACTTAATGTACAATCTAGAATACAAAATTATATACGGCCAATTTCAAGGCAATTGGTGCCACTGTGCTGCTTGTCTCCTTTCTCATGAATGCAATCTTCTTATCTTCTCAATCTCTTAGTTTTTTCAATGAGCACGTCACTTGGTGACGGCTAAGTGATCTTTGTGAGGATCCTCCTTCCATGCGGTGTGTTCTTAATTCCCTGCAACAAAGGCTGCAATGCAACCAGCAAGCTGGCCAAATCTTCACTGTCAGCCACGTCCAAACTCGTCTGCAAGACGTAATTACCAAACGCATCATTCAACAACTCGCCCAAGTGTTCCTCGTGCTCAAGCAACACCTTGATCAATGGCTTTGTCAACTTGTTGATGCGCAACAGCTTCTCAATCACATTCAGTCCAAATTTGTGCAAGCTCAACAGAATGATGTTGGCCTTGATGTGATCTACGATGATACCAATCAGGCTGTCGTCGCCGCGCGCCAAAACGTACTGCACTACGTAATTGCCGAACGGGTCGAGCAGCAATGTCGTCGCGTGCTTGGCGACTTCAAGCAGCAACTGTTTACGCTGCTCAAAAGTTCCATGGTCCAAGCATCTCTGCAACACGCAGCATCCGTGTCTGTGCGTTGCAATCTCAATGCAGTTCTGCAGGGCAGCGTCGAAAATGAACTGGTTGTCGTGTGGCTGCAAGCGCTGTAAGCACTTCTGCACAACGTGGTTCCCGTTCAAGTCGCGTGAGAGCAGCACAATATATGGCAGGAGTGCTTCAATCACCAACTCCAGCTCCTCTGCAGTTGAAATGCATTCCACAAGTTTCTGGAGCGCACGCGTTCCGTGCGGGTCCAACGCGATGCGGATCAAGTCCGGTGCGCAGTTCTTCACCAAGATCACACGCTGATCCACAGAAACACACTCAAACAATTTCTGGATCAAGTAGTTTCCAAACGGATCGGTCATCAACTCGACAATCTTAAGATAAATTTCGTTGAAGATCATCGTGGCTGCAATGTCGTAACTGAGTGCGTCAGTACCTGGCTCGAGGCCCAAGTCCAACTGTCTTTGAAGGAAACGGCACCCATGCTGGTCCTTGCACAAGCTGTAGAGCTCTCCGGAAAAGTCTTCCAACTTGCAGTTGGCGTACTTTTGCGCGTCGTCGCCCTTGCGTCTGTTGGTATGCATGGTCTTACGATGCACGTTCATCCCGTCATTGTAGTTACGGTATCTGTAATTGCGTGGCTGGTATTGGTAGTTGGGGAAGTTAGGAGTGTACGACATCATGCGGTGGTCGTAGTTCCAATTCTGATTATTGGGATTGTTGTTGGTGTGGTGGTGATGCTGTTGATTTTGGTGTTGATTGTTGGTCAGGTTGTGGTTCTGGTTATGGTTTTGATTATTGTTATGGTTCTGGTTTTGGCTCTGGTTGTGGTTTTGATGAATCACTGGTGACGACGAGTCATTAAACGAAGGCACCTGTTCATCTACGCGCTTCACAGGCTCCAAGAACTCCATCTGCATCAACAAGTCGCCCGTAAACTTCTTGTCGTCGTCCAAGTGAGGCGTTCCAAAAGGGTTGGGCAGAGCACTCTGCAGTGGGTTCCAAGTCAGATTGGGTGTTCCGAACGAGAACACCAGGGGGTTGGGTGTGAGCTGGCCCTGTGGGTGTGGGTAGAAGAACTGCGGCTGGAAAAAGGGTCCTGGTGGGGTTGGTGTGCCGGCGTTGTTGCCGGCAGAGCCTGGCGAGGTAACACCCGAAGCAGCAGCAGCAGCAGCAGCAGCAGCAGCAGCAGCTGAAGACGCAGAAGTAGAAGTATCAACCACCTGCTTGCTCAAACTACCCTTGTACTCCTCGTCATCCAAGTTCAACTGGCCAATAGCGCCAACGATGTCTAAATCACCAGATACCGACTCTGGTTCAGGCTCCGAAGAGTCTGGGTTGAAAAAGTGGGACGAGTCCTTTGCAAAAAAGGACGAGCTCATTGAAGCCGAGCGAATGAAGGTAGAAGAGCCACTACCAGAAGCAGTGCCGGCGGTGACACTGCCTGCGCGTGGCGCCGCAGAAGCTCGTTTATTCAAATCAGATCCCTGTGTCATCCCTCCTTAAAAACTCGAAAATTGGTGCTGAAAAAACGGACACCTGCTCTCAAGACAATGGCAGCGAGGATCTAAAATACAATATGGTACAGACGGTGATCAGCCGGGGGGTTGGGGATGGTTGGGGATGGATGAAGAATAGGGTGGTAATAGGAAAAAATTTTATGGCTGAAAAACACGACTTTAGTTGGTGCTGATGAACGAGCGTAGCGAGTGTAGCGAGTGAATTGGGACTGAAGAGCGTGCGAAGGGGTTGATGAGCGAGGGAAGCGAGTGAATAGGACAAGGGGGTTGGTCAACGAACGAGTGAAGCGGGCGAAGTGGAAGAGAATGATAGAAGAAGAAGAAGAACTATTGCGAGAATTACATACGTAGAGTTTATAGGAGAGATCAATAATTAGAGAGTGAGAAACTTTTGGAAGTCGTTGTTCGTGATTTTGATTGAGGAGCAGGAGGTATTGAGCTCCTAGAGAAAATGATAGAGAATATGTAGACAGAGTGTCTATATGAAAATGGAAGAATCTGATAGTACAGGGCAATATATATTGTATGATTTGAGATAACAAGTAGTGATGCAAGCCTCTGAGTCGCGTCGCTAACAATAAGATTGAAAAATTCGGTAGTGTTGAGCGAATGATCAGTGATGGTTGTAGAGTGGGAGTGGTAGTGAGGTTGAGGGTTTCAACACGAGGACTAGACGGATAAACATGGATAGGTGAGATATGTTACCAGGTCATAGTGAAAAGGTGAATATGCATAGATTTGGGTTGTGTTGTTAAAGATTATTCCATGGTCTGTAGCCTAGGGGATAGCAGATAGCGAGAGTTAGTGAGAAATTTGAGATTATAGTGAGGTATTTAGTGAGGTATTTAGTGAGATACTAGTGAGAGATTTATTTAGAGACTTAGCGAACTAATTAGCGAGAAAGTAAAGTCAGTGATACGAAAACAGAGTCGGTATACTGAATAAGATATTGATTGAAGTATGAGATCAAGATGGTGGAGATAATACTTTGAATAAAGGTTATGATCTACTAAGAATAAGGGTATAACAGTGGATGTAAATGGGTTGGTAGCAGTAATCCACCCAGAAATCTAATTGGTCAAGCATATCCCAGAGGTTTAAACCAGATGGGGTGAAATGAATGTGCTACTGGTAGTAAGGGGTGCCAGTCTTAAGTGTCAGTACTGACATACCCCACTTACTCCTCAGTCTCCTCACTTATAAGCACCATCTATTGCTACTCCACACTAGTTGTACTTTATGTTGTGGGACCATTGAGTGGATAAAACTGCTGTGTGCCATAACATAAATAAACCACTCAAAGGATACTAAAGTAAGCCTGAATAATGAGAAATTATAGGATTCTCCCATTTACCTACTCTCCCATTTACGTAAAGATCATTTGTTACTATTCTATGCCAACTCTTCATCACCTCCTTTCTCTGATTCTTAATTCGGTGGCTGCAAATTTTCATCTGCTCTGCAAAATGCTCAACAGCTGTTCTGGAGTTGCTATAACTACGGTGATACATGTGTAAATGGTAGTACACTGATGTAACCGCTTTCTCTTGTCTAGTTACCTATTATTCTGGTTCCAACAATTAATTTCTCCAACCCGGTTGGGTTTCCAATTGCCTGTTCATTGCTAGAAATGAACCCGACAGGCATCAGACTCTGGTCTTCTACAGTTCCCTATTCCTATTCTCACTCGAATCTCTACTGCAACTCATGACATCATTCTCTTGAATACTCCATTCTTCATCCTCCATCACAGGCCTTGTCTTCTCCACTAAAAAGGCTTAACCAGTGCTAAAGCCTTCAATTCTCATCATATCCCTAATGATCGTCTTGACAGCCCCCTCCGTCACTTCCTGTCCCTCTCCTTCTTTCATTCTTAACCTTCTGCTTTCTTCCCTCCCTGGCACCAATAACTTTCTTATATAAGTCCAAATAACCCAATACAATATTCCCAAAAATTTACACTCAGTAAACTCAACGAAACTGAACTCAAACAATCACCAACATCCACTAATCATCTACAACACAATCAGTAACGTAACAATTAATTAAAGCTATATGATATAAAAAACGACGGGAAGGAATAAAAGGGGAATCAAAAGATAAAAAGGATATTTGCAGGCTCAAACAAGGCTTTCACACAACCAAGGGTCTGGGGAATGGGGAATTATAAAACAAAAAATGAAGACCCATGATTGACCAGTAGCCCGTTCTCACCAACTCTATCATCTCTAATCGACCATGATCAGACAAACCAAGTTGTATTAAGTATTATTGTGGGGAATGAGGGATATAAAAAAATGAACTCGAAGCGAGTGTTGGTCTATTGGCTTCGCCAATAGTCTTCTTAGTTGACTAATCAACTTAAGAGGACTTTTCGTGTTGAGTGGAGACTCTTTGCATAGAGACCAAGAAGTCTTCCAAGGATCTCTTGTTGGTGTCAGTCTTTCTTTGTCTTCCGTTACAGAAGTCGTCGAAAGCGGCCGAGGAGGACATCAAGTAGTAAGCACCACCCATGACACAGAAGACACCAAAGGAGAAGATCCAGGTTCTAACAACAGTGACAATGTCGGTCCAGTTTTGAGACCACCAGCCGAACAAGGTGAAACAAGTGGCGATGATGTCGACAATGAGGACGGCACCACCCAATTGCCACGATGGGATCGAAGACCAGAAAGGACCTTGGGCTCTGGTGACGAAAATCAACCAGTTCTCAGTCAAGGAGATTTGCAAGAACAAGATACCGTCGATACCACCGAAGTTCTGGATGATACCACCCTTCTTCATGAACATGGTGGTCAAGGTGATCCAGGTTCCGATAGCCAATATGATTCCCAAAACGATGGACATACCCCACAATCTTGGGGTGTTCCACTTAACTGGTTCAGGGTCGTAAGGAGCATTGTCGTAGGCAATGGCCAAGGTGGCAACGTCAGCGAAGATAGCAATGAAGACAACAAGGTCAATGTTCAACGATCTGTTCAAGATAGCAATCCACAAACCAAGGAACAACTCCAAGTGCAAGGACAAAGCGATACGGTAGACAACATAAGCGTACATTCTGTGGAAAATCTGTCTCGAGGTCTTCAAGGCATCGATAATGGCAGACAAACCTGGGGCAAGGAAAACAATGTCGGCAGCAGAACGGGCAGCATCGGTGGCACCTTCGACAGCAATACCGGTATCAGCCTTCTTCAAGGATGGGGCGTCGTTAACACCGTCACCAGTCATGGCAACCAAGTAACCTCTGGACTGCAAAATTTCAACGGCATTGTACTTGTGTTGAGGGAAAACCTCAGCGAAACCATCGGCGTTCTCAACGAAGTCAGCAATCTCGGAACCGGCCATGTCACCACCACCAGACAAACCCAAACGGTCGGCATCGTAGATGTTAGTACCAAGACCCAATTGACGACAGGTTTCCTTAGCGATACCAACGGCATCACCAGTCAACATCTTGACTCTCAAACCCAATCTTCTAGCTTCGTTAACGGTGGCGGCAGTGTCATCTCTTGGAGGGTCCATACATGGCATAATTCCCAAGATTTCCCAGTGGCCTTCACCTCTCTTTCTGGCAACACCCAAGGATCTGAAACCACGGGAGGCAAACTCAGCAACAGTGTTTTGGTAGTTTTCGTGAACATCTTCAGGAATTGGGTGGTCATCTTCGACAGTCTTCAAGACAAACAATGGGGCACCCTTAACACAGATGATACGTTCGCCTTCTGGGGATTCAACAATAGCAGTAACCTTCTTCGAGACAGGGTCGAAAGGCTGGAACTCCAAGACCTTGTACTTGGTCAAAGCAGCCTTGGCACGTGGGTACGAGATCAACGACTTCAAGAAAGCCTTGTCGATAGCGTCCAAACCCTTCTTCTTTCTAGAGGCAGCCAAACAAGCAGTCAACATCAAGTCGTCAGCTTCGACACCTTCGACAGTGTATGGCTCGTGCAAGGACAACTTGTTCTTGGTCAAGGTACCGGTCTTGTCGGAACACAAGATCTCGACACCGGCAAGGGATTCAATGGCAGACAACTTCTGGACAATGGCCTGCTTCTTGGCCAAGTAGGCGGCACCGACAGCCATGGTGGTGGTGACGACAGCTGGCAAACCAACTGGGACACCAATGATGGTGATGGCCAAGGTGTGTCTCAAGATACCGACAATTCTGACCGATCTGTAGAAACAAGCAACCCAGACAACAAGCAAGGTCAAGATGACGAAAACCAAAAGAGTAGTACCAATACCGTTCAAGACTTCGGTAAAGTGACCGGTACCGGCAGAGGCCTTGTTGACCAAGGCAGCGGCTCTACCAACAAAGGTGGAGTCACCGGTGGCGGTGACAACCATAAAGGCTTCACCGGTCTTGACAGTGGAGGAGGAGTAACAGGCGTCACCGTTTCTCTTGTCGACAGCAAGAGACTCACCGGTGATAGCGGACTGGTCAATCTGCAACAAAACGTCTTCGGAAACAATACGGCCATCGGTTGGGATGACGGTACCGTCTTCCAATTGCAAAATGTCACCAGGGACAATCTCAGTAGCAGGCAATTCGATCAATTGACCGTCTCTGACAATAAAAGCGGTGTTGGCCAAGGTCTTCTTCAACTCGTCGACAATGGAACCAGCCTGGTATTCTTGGATGAAACCGACAAAGGCGTTCAAAAGCAAAAGGGCAATGATGACACCGAAATCGACCCAATCCTCCAAACCGGCAGCCAAGATGGCAGCGGCCTCCATAACGAACTGGATAGGACCGACAAAGAACATGACAAACTTGAGAACCAAGTTTTCTTGTTCCTCAGCCATCTGGTTCAAACCGTATCTCTTTCTTCTCTTGCTGACTTCGTCGGCAGTCAAACCAACAGTTGGGTCGGTCTGCAACAATTCCTCAGGAACAGCCTTGAAGGTGGACTCGTCCAATTCCTCCTCTTCTTCTTCACCGCCAGGAGCGTTCGACTGCAAGTCGATAATCAACTGGTCAATGTCATCGTCCTCGTCGTCAGAGGCGTTCTTGGCGACCTTCTCGTGAGTTGGTTCGGTAGCACTCATTATCAAGATTCCTTAACTAGTAGAAAGAAAAAGTCGAACAGACGGGGGGGGTCTCGCTTTATATAGTGAAATTTGGTGGGAAATTGCAGCAAAACAAAATTGCTGAGTGTTTGTTGTGAAGTTTCCGTCCCAAAGCGTAATATCAAAACAGATAAAAAAAAGGTCCGTTTCTTTTGGGAGACGACGACCAACCAGAGCGAGTTTTTTGAGGGAAATAAGTGGGACGGTCGGAATGGGTCTTTCTTAGTGGGAACGGTGGATGCGGTGGGAGAATGAGGTTTGAGATGGGAATGGGCAGGACAGAGAGAGCAGTGGCAGAACGGATGGTGATGATGAAGGAGAGAAGGTGCTGGGTGGGGGGTATGATGGCTTACGATAATGAACGGAGGGAAGAGGAGAAGGGATTGAGAAGGGAATGAGGAGCGAGAGGACAGTAGAAAGTGCACAAACTAGTGCTCCTCTTTCGTCATAGTTTCGATACGGCTTATCATGGAAAGCTTAATTTGAGGATTGAGTTTGAGCGGAAGTACAGAGTGAGTTGTGAGTGGTGGGTGGTGAGAGATGTGGCGATTGATAAGCAGTATACATTAATAGTATTGGATTGTTAGCATGGTGAAATTTTGGAGTGGAGACGAAAATTAGAGATGCAGCGAGAAAATTCGAAGCACTGATAACAGTGTGAAAATTACTGAGAAGCGAATTTAGTGGTGAATTGACAGAAGAGACATATGCTATACAACACCATTACTAATACTGCCACACTAGTACATGTATAGCAGAATATCATACATAACATAACACAACAACACTCCAAGCCCGCTCTCACTAAAACCACGTTAGTAAGCATACCACACTGATGCCTTCAGTCCAGTGCTCGTATAGAATCTGTCAACGATATTGAGTTGGAAATTATAGTAAACCCGACGAAAGTACGAACTCCGACAATACCCTTCAAATTTTCGCTCACACTACTGTAAACGCCACTATATGCTTCTCTACACACTCCTCTACATACCCTATGCACACACACCAACAGCCTACAACCAATCGCAACAGCCCCAAGGCTATCATAGCTCATCTCGAAACTTTTGTGCGAGTCCTGAATAAAAGAGGTTTGTTCAGCTCGGCCCTAACACTCGGAAAGACTCTCTTACCGCATTGGTTTTGCAACAATCCATTCTAGGACACTGAGAGAGAACAAGACTAGCAGACGCTTTTGTTCCACGTTGTCGACCAATGAAAAAAATTAGCGCACAGTTGGGACCAGTAACGTTGGCCAGCCTTGGCCGTGGGTGTCCGGTTGGTGGTATGCCGTGTGAGCCGTTGACGTGTTATGTGGTTGTGTGATTGGTAACGGTCGTTATACGATCGTTTTGACTGAATGAGGTCGGTGTATACTTGCACTGAACTTGCACTGAACTTGCACTGAAGTGCAAATGCAAGTTCATTATCAGTGGGTGTAAATTTCACTCTCAATGGCATCAGTACCAGTGTTTCAGTACGTCAATTCTTAGCATCAATCTCAACCTAGTGCGCTCTCAATACACCCCACTGTCAATCCTATCACTCCATTGTAATACCTACCACACGTCAGCACCATGACTTCGTCTTGGCCATCTCATCCCAATGACGTAACTCGGACTACTATAATCTTTTCCCCCGGATCCACCGGTGGTTGAGAGTGTTGGCTTACAACTTAGAGAGGTCCCATTATGCACGAACAAAGGCCACTACATTTCTTCCATCCTCGCACGCTTCTCTTTAACACTCTCGCTTCCACTGCCGGTCTCCGGCTCTTACGGTCTCCACCCTCAACTCAATCTCACCCTCAACTCAACCCCACCGTCAACTTCAATTCTACAGCAACAGAGTCAACTGAAACTGATAACATTAAACTTTATTAGATAACAAAATTAGTTATCGCAGGCTCAAAACGTGAAAATTCTATACATGCAAATCCACAAAGTACCTGTCTGGGGACCTGGGGTGTGCTGCTTGTGTCGTAACCACTTCATTCTATTGGTTGCTCTTGCGTATCTTCTGTTCCTCACCTCTCCCAGCACATCTCTCAACTCTCATCCTGTCCCTCATGTCGATCTTCGCATCTACTTCATCTTCTCCTCCTCGTTCCGTAAATTGAGCCTGCATTTAATCTGAGGACCTTCGTCCTCCGGGGCCCTCTCAAATCCGTACACTCCATGCATATTCTAGAATTTTGCCTGATTTTTCCAATTCTCTTGGACAAAGGTACTAACTGATTGCTCTTCATGGTACTCCACACACTTAAAGGTTATTTTTAACTCATACTCTCAGAAATTCAAAGAGTTCAGCTTCAGGCTTTCTCGTTCCGCCCTTACATACACCGGTTCGTATCTGAACTCTGCACATGACCTACTCTATACTGTTACTATCACCTTGTCAATTTCACCTCGTCAATTATACCAATCTCATCTACACCTCATACGCCCTCACTCATCACTAACTTCTCTAATCACTCATCACTCATCACTCACTTTCCAAATCACTCAGCACTCACACCACTCAGTACTCAAACCACCCACCACTCATCACTCTTTAACACCTTCACTAACTTTCTTCTCCCATCCTTCACTCTCTCCAACCCTCTCGGAACGTCTGGAAAAATTTTTTGCAGCCACCAATCTCCTCAAGTCAATAAGGTAATATCAAAACATCCACTCTCACCTCAATTCTCTTCGCCATCCAATCGATATGGAATTATAAATCATACTTTATCACTACCAATCACATACTTCAATTCCGTTCAATCTCTACACCTTACTACCACAAGTAAACCTTTGATCATGAACGTCTAATTCCCTAACCTCCTGCATCCTAAACACGAGTCTACCTCCATTCATGACCTTCATACCTCACTTCCGTAAATTCCATCTATTTCTCTCAGCATGTAAATGCGTCTCTCTTCATGTATACTCAACCCTGCAAACTTTGCTGCAAGACTACTCTCCAACACTCATACTCCACTCCACTTACAAAAGGTGTCCTGTCCTTAAGTCCTCTTCAACCCTGCTCTCTACTTGGAGCCCTTTCCTCTTTCAGCCCCTTATCAGCCCTTTATCCATCTCCATATTTAAGCCTCACTCTTTATCTACTCGCATATTCCCATCTCTTCACTCTACATCTCGGTTCAATCTCTTTCCACCTCTACATCACTCTTCTACATTCCTAATCCAAAATATTCATTCTCCTCAACCCAAAAAAACAAAAACTACTGGTTGTTCTTCTTAGCCCTGCTCATTTCCCTGCTGGCCCTGAACTTCCATTTAATAGGCCTGAACGCCTTGAACAACAAGAACAAAACACTTCCAATGAAACGGAACAAAGCCAACCCGGCAACAATCCACAAGATGATCGTCAAGAACATCTGCGAGTTACCGGCAATAGATCCATCGGCAAACTGTGGCTTCGTCTTCGTGAACGTGTCGAACCCTCCGGCCTCCAACACAACAACAACCAAAATCGCGTTCGTCAAGATCCAAACCAACACTGTGATCGTTCTGATGAACGCATAGTACGAGTCGTCCTTGAGCTTCTTGATGTTGGCCTCCTGCGGTGGAGGCGCCGCCGTCCGCAACACCTCCAACGTACTCAAGTAGTTGTCGTTCAACTCCTCGGCAACACCAGGCACAATCATCACCAACTCGTCCTTGTTCGTGCCGGTGGACTTGGCAGTACCCAAGTCCTTCGCAACAACATTACCCTTGGTACCCCACGAAACATCGTGGATGTTACAGAACGAGTAAATGTTCAAAATGTTGATGTAACTGGGCGAAAGCAACACGTACTGCGCAAAAGACGTGAACATGAAACTGGGCTCCCCGTACATGAACGCGCCCACAAAGTATAATGTGTACGTAGACACAACGGACACAACCAAGTCACGGAACTTCTGGTTCGTGAAAATCATCAGCACCTGGAAATCACTCTTGTGGTCCTTCAAAATCGAATTCACAGTGTGTACGGCCAAGAAGATGGCCGCAAACATCATATACGCCATAAGAACGGCAAAGAAACATGCAATAACAAGATAGAACTTTTTCGTCCCTCTCGGGGTGTTACCAAACGCCAATATAAAGGTGCACACAACACACCCAACGTAAAACCAAAGGAAGATGATCGCCAAGTAACGACCAATCTGGAAGTTCATGTCAGTCGAACCCAAGTTCGCAGTCAAAATTCTAAACACAAGGAAAAAGGATGCCAATGAGAACCACGACACCCCGATCGTCACCAACTGGTAGTAAAACTCCAACTGCAAAAACAACTTACGCAAGAGCGAGTGCTTGGAGCGCCAAATCTTGGTCCAGTGGAACACAGCGTACGCGGCAGCGAAAAGCGAACCGTTCAACCATCTTCTTCTCTGCAACACAAACTCGTCGATTCTCTCGGGCACATCGGTCTCGGCCTTGGCCTCGTTCACATATCTCAACACATAGTTGTGGCCCTTCTTGGCCACCAACTCGAAACACAAGATTCTGTCTTCGGCAAGGTACATATTCGAGGTGAAGATTCCAGCTTCCTGGTAGTTTCTCTCCTTGATGCCTCTTTCATCGTCTTCCTCGTCATCAATCTGCGCTCCCTGATGCAAGTACTCACCCTTGAAGTACTTCTCCAATGGTCCTTCACCATCAACATTCAAGAGTGCCTCGTACCTATAAGCCGAGAACGCACCAGGCAACACAGAAATAAAACCAAACACAGACTCCATAGGCTTGTCTAAAATATTCGAGATCTTATACTCAAAGTTCTGTGCAGCAACCAAGGGGTTACCCAACAAACGTCTGCCCGGGCCGAGCGACGCTTTCATCTCACCACACGCACCAGCAACATTGGGGTCGCGGAACGCTCTCCACAAGTAGTAGAAAGCGTCCTTCGATGGCTTGGTACCACAGTCCAACAACATCACCACCTTGGGCTGCAAGATCAGCCCGAATGCCTGGAACGCCCATCTGTGCGAATTGATCTTCCTTGTGTTCTTCTCCTTCAAGCAAAAGAGCATTTGTACGGGGTTCGAGTTGGGGCACAAGTGCACTCTGTCGTTGATCACGTCAATGCCTACCGTCGAGGTGTACTCGTAAATGTGCGCCTTGACCGAACGGTCGTTGATCTTGGACTTGGCGTATCCGTCTTGGTACAAACCCATGGCTGCCAAGAGGTGCTGCGAGCGCTTGTTGAGCTCTAAACGACCGTCATTGACAATGACAACGACAATCTTCTTCCACAGGTCCTCGCCCCATGCTGGGTCGGATCTCGACGTCAAGTTCTTGATGTTCTCAAACACACCCTTCAATGTGCGCGCCAAGAGGATCTCGTCTTCGTTATACATGGTGATGCACACCATGATTTCTGTTTCTCTAGGTGGCAGGTATAAGGCTTGTCTAACATTGTAGTTGAAGCGTGTAAAGTTGGAGGGACCGCACGTTGCTGCTGTGTATCTCATAAAGGACATTTCACGGCCACCCTCAGAGATTTTCTTGCCGTAGGTGTCCAAAAGTGCCTTGGGGACGGGGCAGTCAATGACATAGTTACCATTGACCAACTTGGCTTTTTTGATTGTACGTGTGTACGCAAGACGTGGTCTGAAATCGTCATCATCCATCAAGATTTCATCCTCGCCCATAGGGTGCGGCTCCAGATCACCGCCCAGAGTGTACAAGGTGTCGGCACCCAGTGCAAGGCGCAGCAGTTCGTTTCTCGACTTGATCGTGCCCCTTCTTGTGTTGGTGCGCTTGATGGTGGTGCCGCGTCTCACAAGCTCTTCGCCGGTTTCCAGGAACAACGAGTCGTTGTCCTCGTCAAACGGATCAAACTCGTCGTCGGCGTCCTTCAACTCGTTCAATATGTAATCGTCTCCTGTAAAAGTCATCAACTGCAGGTAAGGTCTGAGCGGCACGGCAGTGTTGTCCAAGGTGTCGATGCGCTCCAACTCGTACTGGTTGTTTTGGTCAATCAACTGTTTGCGTGGGCTGTACGCATTTGGGGGGTATTCTGGTTCCTTCTCGCGGAAGGCGACGGTCTTGGTGCGGCGCATCGACGAGTTGACGCTGCCCTGCGACGCGTTGAAGGGCATCTTTTCGTAAAACATCTCGTTGTCGTCTATAGTGCTGAAACCGCTCGATTGTTTGTGTGCGTGGCCGCCAGGCGCAACGTTGCCCGACGACAGTCCCAGCGACAGGCCAAACCCAGCAGGAGCACCGTACACCAGGTTGGTGTTGTTGCTGGTGTGTTGCTGGTATGGTTGCTGGCCAAAAGTCATGAACGGCGGTGGTGTTGCTTGATTATAATTGGGCAAACTAGCGAGTGGAGGAGGCGTTGTGGCCAACGAATAAGGTCTACTTTCGTACGGAGCGCCGTATGCAAATCCGTTCCCGGCAATACCTCCTTGTCCAAAGTGTGCGGAGGAGCTACGTGAGTGGTGGTTTACCGATGAGTATCTCTTGTGTTGAGGGACTCCAGAGCCTGACGTGCCAACTCCCTGGCCCATTCCAGGTGCCCCCTGCAGCCCTGCTGTTGGAGCGTACGCTCCGACTGGCGGCGAAGTCACACGTCTATCAACCTCGTCGTCACCAAACAAATCATCGTCCTCAGGTTCAAGCCCCATACGCTGCGGCTCGTTACTCATGTTGCCGCTTGCTAAAGAAAGTGGTGGGTAATTTTTTTTTCCCTTTAAAGCGTTTGGTCCCAGAAAATTTTTGATTAGAGACACGGTTTGGGGAAGGAAGTAAACAAGCTCTCCTTGAGCTATTAATAGGTCACACTGTGTTTTTTCTGTAGGTTACTTGTTGATGAAACAGCCTTAGGGAGGATGGGGGATCTGGATCGTAGAGATTAGAGATGAATATGGGTGTAGGAGGGTGAGGTTGGGGTGTGGTTGGCAGAGATTGGCGAGGTGTAATTATAGTGCGGAATTTCAGTGAGGAGTTGGATTGAAGACTGAAGAGTGCCAAAGTAAACTAATATATAGTTTTAGATTGATGTATAGTATGCACTGTATGGTGCATACTGTATATGGAAGAGTTGTAACCCGAATGGATAGGTGCTGTGTAGTTAGAGGCTAGACAGGCAGGGTTGACGTTGCTTGTTTTGTGGAGGTGTGTATTGTGTTTTCGCTAGAGTTTTGTGGTGGAGATGATTCGATGAGGAGGGTATGGAGAGTGTAGGTATGAGCATGGATACGAATATGAGTATAGGTGTGCGCATGGATATGAATATATGAATATAGGTATGAGCATGGACATGAATATATATAGGTATGAGCATGGATATGAATATATATATAGCATTGGTATGTGCATATGACTACTACCATGAACAAAGAGAAGAAATGAAAAATGAAAAGTTATGAACACGAACCAGCTCAGTAGAAAAATGGGAGATAAAAGAACAAAGAATAGAACAGTATGAATGCAAAGCACGAAAACAAACAACAAGACGAACACGAAGACAACATGATGACAAACATGAGACCGCTGACGAGTTCATCTTATACTCAGTAACAAATGAGTATGTTTCAATGCGTAACATCATTACAGAATGATCTGGATCATGCACACAAAATGCATGAGTATGTACTGATTGCTCTTTATTTCTCGCTATTCTCACTAGTCTAGAAAAGACTTGGAGAAGTTCTCGTGCAAGGTTTATGTTTTTTTCTCGTTAATTCTCGAACTTTTCTCGCCACTTCCACTAAGCCACCGCTGGTCCCTTACCATAACCTCGTTAAATTCCAGCCTAATCTCGTCTTCAGGCCTAGACTAATCTGTCGAAGATCTAATTACACCGATTCAGCAAAAAATCAACAACAAAGCCTATTTTGAAGTCTAGAATACGAGGTAAAGAATGATGGTTCCTTGCATGCAGATGGTGTAGGCTCGTCTCGTCTCGTGTCTTTTGATGGTACCTGGTTTGAAATTTGAGGCAGAGTTTAGTATGAATTTTGTGACTGGTTTTGGCTGCAAATTTGGTAACAGGTGAGATGGAGAGACAAGTATAAATGCTTTCTATGGCCTTTTATATGTATATATGAAATAGTGAGCACAACTTGACTTTTCACTTCCTATCGTCTCCAATTGTATTCTGTTACTGATTCAATACACATAATAATGCTAAGTATTTTTAATATCTGTAAATCGAATATGTTATCCTTTAAAAACTATGCTCCTTCACTAACTCGGGGAGATTTGGCGAACCTTTAGCTATACTATTCAAAGTTGGAAGATTCTCCCTCTGTGATGCCAACACCAAAAATGTAGGGGTATTCGATACGAAGCTTCAATGTTTGATGCACCCCAAGCATAATTGTGTGTCTTTGAAACTTGTTAGCGAATTAAAGAGCATGCCATCGAATTAAACCACTTCGTCAGAAGCTGTCACACGGTGGCTTTGCTATTTGCAGCCGTCTCTCCGTTTTTGGTAGAGCTGGGCTTAGCATTATTTTAGCGTAGACTTGATTCAACACTTTAAAATTTGAAGTCATATGGTTCTGGTGTTAATGAGTGTGTATAACCTTGTGCTGTAGGCTATTAATACAGATTGGTGATGGTATATCATCATATTTTCCAATTGTACAACTATAACAAACTCATACGGATTATATTTAAAATGCTCACTACTCTACCTTTCATACCGTAAATAATGAAAGCCCAGCTAAATAACACCCAAGCTCGCAGCAAATAAAACGAGCCACGACAACACAGCGTTAGGGAAATTACCAGCAGACTCGTTAATAGATTCTTTAAGCCCCCCTTTTGTGCCATTACTATACAAACTTGCTTTGACAGTGGCATATCCAACATGTTCAACGGAATATGAAATCCATGAACGTGTTGCTGTCGCAGTGTAGTATTCCGGGGCTGCTCTCGACGCTCCGGGGATGGAAGAAGAAATCACCTCAATATTCGTATCGTTAGTGTACTGGGCTTGACCAATGGAAAGCTCGTTAGCCTCCAAGTCGTAAACAACATAGAGACTCCTCAAGATATCATCTCCAAGAATTAGTTCGTCACCTATAAGATATTTAACATTGAGAAGGCACTTGAATGGAGGTCCAGCGGAAGCAACCATCAAATTTACCATAGGGATCAAAAACTCTTGACCACCAATGAACAAGGCTAGGGAGAGGTTCGACTTGGGCAGAGGACAGTCCACCATCCAACCTCCTTCTGAAACTTCGCCATTTGCATTCGACTTTTGAGGTTCGTCAACTCCATTCATGGCTTTAACAATATTAACGACGAGCTCTGAAGGAAGGAACGAGATGTCAGTTCCCGTCATGAACCTAGCTGCAAGTGGAACAGGCAGTACCTCGACTGATTTCCCAGTCTTTCCATCAACAACTGAAATTCTCCCAACAGTAGTAGCGAGTCTGGTGTTATTGTCTCCGCTAAATTCTTCCATAGCTATGGCAGGAACAGTGAGCAAAGTTCCGGTATACTTCGCATGGTCAACGCCACCAAAAAGTAAACTACCACTGCTCCCTTGGGGAGTACCCAAGTAAAACGAATAAGCAATCTTGTTGATTAGCCCTTGATCCTTCATCAACACTGGAAGATTAGGGTAAGTGAACCTCTGGCTGTAGATCGGAAAGTTGGAGGCTTCCTCTTGAGATAAACCGACACCAAAAACTCCTGCCCAACAAGTAGTCAAGTTTGCTACCGCGATGTTGGCATTCTTGATAGTAATATCCCCAAGTGTGACATCTGCCTGTCCATACTCTCCGCTAGCACTGCCTCCATCAAAATAATCAATTGCAAATGCTGGACCGGTGCTGTTAGCCTTGAACACCCCTGCACTGTGTGTATTGAAGGATCCATAAGAAGTACATGTATCAGCCATGGTCATGCTGGATGTGGGGTAGTGGAAGTCCAGGATACTTGGTGTGTACAGGTCGCGACGTTCTAGTGGTTCACAATCGACTTGCTCATCCCTCTTGGAATACCCCAGTGCAACACACTTAACATCGGAAGACGGAACCCAAAGATCGGATGTTGCAGTATCGATAACCACACTGAACTCGTCAGAGCCAACTTTAATCTTCGCCATATAGACCAATTCATTGTATTGTGCCAGCAAGCCAATCAGCTCGCCACTTTCTAGGCCCCTCTTTTCAATCTTCTCTCCAGGATAAATGTCAAACCCTATATGAATAGCACCTTTTGGAGCTGCTTCTGCATTGGCAAGCGATATCCCAGCAATAATAAATAATACACCAACCTTCATATAATTTTGGGTGTTGCCTGTCAAAATCCTTATTATCGTATATATTTATACTCTTGGTATGGGGTGCAGGGATATTAGATACGAAGCTCAAATGTTTGGTGCCCCATGTGTGATTGGACTATTATTATTTGGTGTAGGCAATTTTAGAGCTTTAACCTAGTAAATCTTCGAGCACCTTGCGAGAAGCTGTCAAAAAGTTAGGAATCTTAGCAGACTAAGCCATTTGCAGCAGTTTGCCGTGACAAATGTTCTTCACATTTTTCTTCGGAGCATCCTATAAAGGAGGTAAGCGGATTCATTTTAGATGGAACTTCATATGGAGAATTTACATAGCATAATGTGTTGTCGAGTGTAGAAATCGGTTGTTGGTTTGTCTGCTATGTCATCAAACGACAAAAATCACAGCATACTTCTCACCCACATATAACACAATCATCAATCCCACCCAAATTCTCCAAACACACAGAATGATACCCGTGCCCACACTTGAAAAAGGTCAATTCGCAATGGTGGTACTCTCCAGTCTCATCTGCTTCTGCAACATACACCAACCGTCTCTTTCGATTCTCCCAAGCACTATAATGGTCCTCCTCAAGCGGATTGTTCTGGCCCCACATGTACTTGGTACATGACGAGCAAGCCCTTTTGGGAATCCACCCCTTCAAGTTGTCTACTCGAATCAATTTCATGGACTTATAGTTTTCCTGGTGAAGCATCTCAAGCGAGATGTTCAACATCTCGCTCTCGTACGAAAACGAACGGTAGATGTCCTGCAAGATTTCCCGAATCGCCAGCGTAGTCAACCGAATCTCTGGCGACTCCAATATACGGCTGAAAACTTCAAAAAACCGTTCCTCTTGGGTGATCTGCCTAAAACAGTCATGGATGCACAGGTTGAGGAACAGTACGTTCTCCAGTTCATGTGTTTTACTAATAATAGCAACACAGATCTTGAACCACCGATCTAAAGACTTTTGATTGTCCTTGCCTTCACTAGCAATCTCCATTCCTTGACCTAGCAACTTCTTCTCACCATCTTTCTCCACATTCTCCAATATAATATCCAATGACTCTTCCAATTCCCCTCTATTCCTTTTCAAAAGCACCAACGATCTAATTTGGCCGCTTTTTTTCAAATACTCTTCGCACTTGACTATCCATTGTTCATCAAGTTCATTTCTTTGCAACGTCTCATACACTTTGTCTGCATCGTCAAGTAACGTCACATACACATACACCATTTCTGACGTTGCATACTTTCGCGACTTGATCACCATCTCAAGGTACTCCACCTGTGGTGAGCTAAGTATCTCTTGGTGTAACACGGGTTGATATTTATCAACCAACGTATAAACAATGTGCAAGTCGATGGAGACTAACCGTGCAAAGTTCTCACGAACCACCCTATTCAAATTCATCTGCTCTGTGGCACCTTTGGTGAGCATGAATGCTCGCTCAAGAATATACTCCATCGACTCCTTGTCTTCTGTCTTGAGCCACATCTCAAGAACCTGTCCATACTTCCCTTGGATGCCGTAAATATCGATCAACACATTATAGTACTGTGCGACCTTAAGTTTACTGATAGTCTCAGGAGTCGCGTTGATGAACGGAATCATGCTTTGCAATGCCAACTCGCTATCTGCGCGCACCGCATACCCACCTATTAAATCATTCACCACTTTGTTAAGCGTTGATTCCAGAAGCCGGATAAACTGCGAATACTTGGGGTAGTTACGTCCAATGAAAACTGCCAACTGTGTGTGGTCGTCGGCATTAAACCTATGTTTGTTAACCTCAAAAACATCCAACAATGCCTCCACAATATATTGACGAGTCAAGTTACCCACTTCATCATTTAAAATAGCGTCCTCAAAGAACTCATTGATCGTTGAAAGCATTAGAAATGAACTGCGTTGTAAAAAATGAAACAAGTAGGGGAAGATTGTCTCCTCCACCTCCAACAATTCGTCATTTACTTCGCACAAAGTACTGCTAAAGAGTATGTCAAATATGGTTTTCTTCGCAGAAACAGCGTAGTTCTCTTCAATGAATCGATCAGTGGGGTACTGACGGCCAGTCAACACATACGACATATATGCAAACACTTTAGGATCTTCCACCTCGTCGTCTCCATCCTCTTCATCATAGTCTTTAATGTAATCCACCAAAGGTGTAGCGTAATCATGCAATAAATGTGTCCAGATATACACCAAACAATCTTGGAGCTTGTACTTTCTGCAAAGCCCTATAGTGAGGTCAATGTCCAACGTACGAATGTCCAAAATACACAAGATCTCAGTCAAAAGATCGCCTCTGTCTGTTTCAAGTGCGTAGTATTGCACCAAATGTTTAAGAATAATAGGCAGTATAGGTAACTGCGCTTCGCTTAGAATGTAGGTCTCTAAAGTATCAAAAAAGAGCTCATGGTTTTGGAAACTTTCAAACACTAGGGTGAGCAAATCCATGATCTCAGTGTTTTCGAAAAGGGGGTCTTTCACAAAGAGTTGCATTAAATCAAGGTACACCCGTAAGTAATGTTCTACCTCTTCCTCTTCGTCATTGTCGCCTGAGAATATATGGGTGGATTCTTTAAGGATTTGAACCAAGTACGGTTTCAATATGCTGTTCTTTTTTTTTTGTTTGGCAAGTCCCACGGCCACTAATGCACCCGAGTTGGAGCTGCTGGTGTAGAATTTTGCGGCCAAGGTAAGTGCATGCTGATAGTTTTGTTCTTGAAGAAGCAGGACCAAGTTGTCTGCCCAATTGAGAAAGTGCCCGACATGTACCAATCCTCGTGTTGAGATTACTATAAGTTTTGATTTGAAGGAGGCTATGTTGTACGAGGTATAGTATCCCTTTGACAAAATCAGGAGTGGTTTGTTAGGTGCAATTGAGAACACATCGAATTGACCAATGATTTGGGTTGTTTCTTTGGATGTGTAGTGGAGAACAAATAGTCTAGTTGGGTCTTCTGGGGATGTATTGACGAAGACAGAAATGAGACTCAGAGATGTCCATTTGCAGTCTATGATTGTGCCTGGTGCTGTCCACCTTGCTGTTTTTCGAATGGGTAGTTTGGGTATAGCTTTGTCTTTGTCTTTCAAATCACCAATAACGCTGATTAAGTTTTCTGGGAGTGACTTATTGTCGACTTCTAATACTGTGAGAACGTTATTCCAGGAGTACACCAATCGAGCATTCTCTATTTCGCCGTCTTCGCTAGACATACATGGGAACCACTGTAATGTAGCCATGTTATTTGCACTCTCTTTGTCCCATTCAACCAGTTTCGGTCTTCCAGCTTGGAAGTGGGTTATCATATGGATTCGGGTGTTGTCGTTCAAAGACAACACAGATGTAATTAGAAGGACGGACCCTGTAATAACTGCTACTACACCCATCTGGTCGGTCAATTGAAAGGACGTACCCAATGGTAAAACATCCGAGTCATGAACTAAGAATTTCGATAAGTTCTTTTGACTACTGTCGTTCGTTCCTAATAACTTTTGAGTGGAAAAGTACGTGTTCAAGAAGGACCTAAGCCCGTTATGGTACATGACCAAGCCGTCCATATCGACGCTGATCAACTGTGTATGCAGTTCACCCAAAAAGCGGATGCTTGAGATGGGTATTCCAGTCAAATGACCTTGCTTGTTCTCCGCAAACCTAACTTTCATAGTGACTGGCCGAATTACAAAGTAGGGTTCAGTAGAAGGAAGATCCCATATGTAGATTAATCCCAGAGCAGTTCCAGCAGCCAAGTATTGCAGATCACTAGAAAAGCTCAAACAAGTCACATCTGGTATATTGTATAAGAAATCAACCTGTTCTCTAGAGTTGAACCCTACAATGTTCTTAGATGTGGCAACGGCTATGTACACAGCCAGGGCGCACATCACCGTCGCGGGGTCTATCTGGGATAGAGCAGACGATATTTTAGGGGTATCTGACCACTTCAATGAGTCTCTTATGAGCGAGTTATCCCTGGGGTTCATAATTGTGGTTGGAGTGCTTGGAGACGATGGTTGGAGTGGGTGTCTCAACAATAGTGAGACTTTGGTTTGAGATCTATCATCGAAGCGGTGCTTTCGATGACTGCCGCCTGATGATAACAGAGGCGAGGGCAGTGAGATATCCCTTATAGGAATGTCAAAGATTCCACTCATGCAATTGGAGATTGAAGAATGTGATTTGAATTTGTTCTGAGTTTGAATTTGATATTAGCGATTGATTCGAGTCAGATTGGGAGTGGAGAGGTGTGAGAGTCGAAGGTGATTATAATTAGGGTGTTGGATAGTAACGGAGTACTAGTGGGTGAATAGTGAGTCTGTTCCCTGTTGCAAGAGATAGGTTTAGTCACTGACTAGACGAGATCATTCAGATGAATGGAGATGTTCAAGTAGAAACAGGTCAAGCATGATGTTCAGTCACACGAGAGACATAATCAAAGATTAAATAACGAATTTTGGAAACACTTAAGGTTCAGTGTCAACCTGCTCCCCGTCTCCACTTAACTGAATCAAACAACGAGAACTCTTGACAGTAGATGAGGCATAAAGTGATATTTTATACTACTACGATTTAATTCATGACCTTCAGTTAGCCTCTATACATATCTTCGGTCTCTTTTATTCCTACCTTTCCATATCTCTAGTCCTTCGTATCTCATATCCAACATCTTCATCTCAATATCTGAAAAATTAAAAAACAATAATGAACCTTTCACTCCAAGATCCGTTTGCAGTTGCAAAGGAGTATCCCGAAACGCTCACCAACACATACCAATGGGGTCATTCAGTAGTCATTCAGTTCAACCTTCGAGGAGACTACTTAGCTCTGGGTCTTTCTGACGGTACGATTGTTATCTATGATCTCAGTAGCAATGGACTGGTGGTAGCACAGTTGGATTATGATGCACATACAAGGCCAATTACATCGCTAAGTTGGTCTCCATGTGGCCGTTACTTGCTCAGCTCGTCACAGGACTGGACATGCAGGTTGTGGGACTTGCTGTTGAACACCTCGCTGGATACGTCAGCAGTGATACGAAAAGTCAAGTTTGACGGACCAATATGGCTGGCCCTGATGCATCCCGGTAACCATTTATGGTTCGCGGCGTCGTTACTTGACGATGAGCCTGTTTTCGTGGATTTGTCGGAGTCGACACCTCTGGTGAAGCAGTTAAAGGCTAACGCGGGAGCTGGAAATCGAACATTGGTCCTGGTATTTTCTCCGGATGGAGAGTTTATCTTCTCGGGGACCAACAAGGGCACTCTTAATATACACAGAACCACGGACCTAGCATTGGTGCATTCGTCCAAGATCACCAACTCCAATATCAAGAACTTGACCATTTCAACGGACGGCAGAAAACTTGCAATCAACTCATCTGACAGAATAATACGACAAGTCGCGCTTCCTGATTTAGCCAACATGCTCGAGGAAGAGGACGCACTCCAACAGTTGGAGTTGGAGGTAGAACACAAGTATCAGGATGTAGTGAATCGATTGCAGTGGAATTCGGTTGCCTTCAACTATAATGCTGAGTTTCTTGTTGCGCTGACATACGGCCAACTGTCGCACGATTTGTATGTTTGGGAGACAAGCATGGGGTCGCTTGTGAAGATTCTTGAGGGCTCGAACGAGGAGTTGATCGATGTTAAATGGAACCATTCAAGGTGCTGTATTGGATCGACGGGGTTGGACAGTGGGTTGGTATACATGTGGACGGTACAGTTTCCTCAGAAATGGAGTGCTTTGGCGCCAGATTTCGTGGAGATCGAGGAGAATATAGAATACGAGGAGAAAGAGGATGAGTTTGATATCATTGATGAGGATGCATTACAGAAGAGACGGTTGGAGGAGGAGGATACTGTGGTTGATGTTGTAGGGAGGGAGAGAGTTGATGCTAGAGGATTTGTTACGCGGGATTCTTTTATTATACCGATATCTTATAAGTGAAGAATTGTTCATATTATTGATGAAATTATTGTATCAATAAAGGAGTGGATCGGAATATTTAGCAACCCATACTACAACAGGATTGTTTTGATAGCTTTGGGAGGTTAAAAGTCACTCGCGAGTTCAGTGCTAAGAGTAGTTTATAGGTTGTTGGATGTAGTATGAAGCGTAATGCATGGGTGCAAATCACGTGACCAATGGCGAGCAGATTAAGAGAAAGATGTAGAGGAAACAAGAAGGATGTCAACTGAATTCCGTCTCTATTGTTGAGTGTTTGACTATGTATACATAGTTTCATCCACTAGCCTAGATCCAATCAGTGATATTAACCTATTTCAGATTAATAATAGAATAAAAGGAACAGGTAAGAATAAGAGAAACCGTTGAGAAGAAAGAATAAGAGAGAACAAGAATACAGAACAGAGGGGAGAGAACAGAGAAGAGGTAAAGAAAGTCCACAGCAAAAAGAAAACAACAATCCATCCAACTCTAAAAATTGTCAATAGCCAATAATTTTTCAAATATTCCCCACATATTTAGAAAAATCGATAGCAATCTCTCAAAACACATCTCATCAAAGGCGTATCTCGAAGCAATGACAATAAACTAACTCCAAATACACCCACGGTGACAGTATCAAGTGTAAACAACTCCGCATTCTTCAGTTCTCCTCGATCTCCTCGAGTCTGATACATCACCTTGATGTTGCAATTTGATGCCCTAATCGGGAAGCGACGTCAACAAACAACGCCAACGCGACTGAAAAGATTGAGATGGGGGAAGGAATTGGGAGATAAAGGTGAGTTGAGGTGAGGTGAGGTTCGTTGGAGGTTCGTTGCAGGTTCGTTGGAGGTATTAAATGAATAGGACTGTATGAATATACGTGTACGTATATACTTTAACTTCAGAGCGTGCTGATGCTTCCATCATGACATGAAATTGTGTGATCATCACATGTTTTGTTCTGATGGCTTGTGATTTGCACCCATGAGTTGAGGATGGGTTAGCGTCCTGGACTGAGGAGATTGGTTGTTTAGGGTATTCTACGTGTATCCAGTACATATATATGTACCACAGTAGGTTGCACTGTTCTTTATACTATGTATTCTATATTCTATGTTCTGTAAATTTTGTACTATGAAAGACCCTACATGTAACCATCTACCTCAGGCGATACAGCAACTATCCTTTGTGTTTCTCCACATACACTATTGTCTTCTTCTCTCTTCTATGTTGTACGTAAATAGACCAAACACCAGTTCATGGGTGCCAGAGGTAGACAGTGAATGTATACTGTACTTGGTCATGTTAATTTTCAACTCATATTCTGCTCATGTTAATTTTCTACTCATCTTCTATTCATTCACACTCTAATCCATACATATCTATACTACACTCATACTGCTCGCTAATCGTATCCACACAGCCTCACTAATTCGATTTCCGACTTCTTCCCCCAATTCGTACATAATTACATTTCACCGTCTCGTTCTTTCATCGCTCACTCTCTATCTTCTCTCGTCTTTTATCTTCTCTCGTTCCTTCTATTCTCTTTTCTCTTTTCTCTTGTCTCTTGCATCTTACACCACATATCTTAGGCCCTATATCTTTTCTACACCAATACATTCACTACCATCCATGTACCTCCACCTTTTTTGTCACCAACTTCAATGTCCTCCAGTCTCGTACACCATACAATTAACCATATAAAAATCTTAAACACACGCACCTCTAATATCTATACATCCACTTACCTACCTCTTTACATCTCCAACCCATATCTCCCACCTCCCTCATACAACCCCATACTAATCTCGCTCCTCCTCCATTCTTCAAATTTCGCTGCGTTCGTCACTTCTAAATTTACAAATCCATACAAAAAAAAAAGTAAACAAACATGTCTGCTTCCACGTCCAAACGTGCCAACGAGGAGCTTCCTTCGTTCGAAGATCCTGCCGACTTGGTGAACGCGGTCATCTCTGCGCTCCAGCAGCCCGAGGAGCGTACCAATGTTGCTGACCATTTTGCCAACGATAAGAACTTGGCGACAGAGGTTCAGGCGTATGCGAAGATCGCGGGTCTGGACTGGACCTTTTATGTCAAGTCTTTGGCTATATCTATAGGGCGTAATACCGAAGGAGCTCCCTCTGGTGGCATTGACATCGATTTGGGACCGGCAAAAGTCGTCAGTCGTCAACATGCCACCATCACTTATAACTTGGACTCACGTAGGTGGGAGCTCAAGGTCTTGGGCCGCAACGGGGCGCGCATCGACGGTAACAAGATTCCCGTTGGCAGCGGACACCTGACTCCGCTCCACTCAGGCGCTATCTTGGAAGTCGGAGGCACCCAGATGATGTTCATCTTGCCCGAGTCCCTGCCAGATATCCTGCTGAAAATGGTCGCCAAATGCTTGCACAAGTACAAGGAAAACGCGGCCAAAATGCGCAAGTTGAGCCCAGGAACAGGCCTCAAAAACTTCCAGCTCTTTGACAAGTCCCAGCTTATCCAGCTGCCCCTGCTGGTCTCCGCAACCTCTCTCCAAAGTAACTTGGACCAGGACTTGCTGAAGGAAGAAGCAAAAGATATCAAACCACCATACCTGTACGCAACCATGATCACCCAAGCAATCCTCCTGAACGACGACGGCGTCATGCTGTTGCTGGAAATCTACAACTGGATCGCCCTGCACTACGCCTACTACAAATACCTGAAGACCGGATGGCAGAACCTGATTCGTCACAACCTTTCCTTGAACAAAGCCTTTGAAAAAGTGCCCCGCAGACCAAACGAACCAGGCAAGGGCATGAAATGGCAGATTAGCGAGAGCTACAAGGAAGACTTTTTGAGTAAAATCCTGAACGGGCTGTTGCTGAAGAACAGACGCGGCTCCCTGGTCCTGAGACAGTTGCACTTGCACTTGGCCACGCACAAGCACTTGCCAGAACTGCAGAAACGGACGCTAGACGACCTGTCCATCGAGCTGCAGTTGCACCACAACCAGCAAAAGCAGCTCCAGGAACACCAGCAGCACAACCAATACCAGCAACACCAACAGCAGCTGCAGCTGCAACAACAAATTCGAGATAACCAACGCAACTTGCCCAAAATCGGCCAACAGCCATACCCCATGGCCATGCAGCAACCGGTCGCCATGCAAAACGCACCCCCCATGTACATGAACCAGAACCAGTTCAACATGCGCTACGGGTACCTGGGCACCTCGCCGCACTGGTACGGAGGAATGGTGCCCCAGAACCCACCCATGAAGGGCGACTCGCCTAGCACAGACACAACCCCAAAGTTGCCCAAGGTGAACACAAGCACAAACACTAGCAACAATATGTTCACGCTCCCACCACCCAGCACTAATGGGGGAGCAGGTGCTCCACCCAACGGACACGGACATTCACGACTGAACTCGTACACTACACAGTTGGACAATGCGTACATGACCGACACAAACAACATGCACGCGTCAACAGCACCATCGCTGGAGTTGCAGTTGGGCTTCAACTCACCCAAGAAGATTGCCGCATTGGAAGCGTTTACACCAGAACGCGGCCTGAAGGGCCACGGAGCCCCAAACGGCAACGGTAACGGCAACATCAACTACAATAACAAATTGAGCATCCCAATGAACAACCTGGCGTCGGGCAACCAACTGCTGCCAGCATTCTGGAACTTTGTTCAGTTCAGCACACCCAACGGACAAACACCCATGCGCAAGGGAAGCGACGAACTGAACAGCCAGGGCAGCCCCACACTCAGCCGCAAAGTCCTCTCGAACAACAGCTCTCACGTCAACAGCGTGAACACGAGCGGCGAAAATAGCGGTGTGGGGAACGGCTCGGGCCACTCGTCCTCAGCAAGCTCAACTAACGGTGGAGCTGGCGGAAAAGACGACGAGAAGGACGAACTGCCCATAAAACTGACAGACTTGAAGGAAGAAAAGGTGGTGTCTGCATAAAACGACTAATGGAAACGCCTTTACTTCGACATTGTCTTTAATATACCCGACCTGTTTATATCTTATATCATGTTTCCAATGAGCAGTGTAGAGGTGTTGGTAAAATTATAGCAATGTAAGTACTACATCAAAATCTTCTTGGTTAGTCTATTGTCTATTAATATTTAACATCTTCTCTCAAAGAGCCCTATTCCTTAAGTCAGCCAACTTCTTCTCTATCTCTCTTGGGGTCTTGTGCAAAACATTTCCAATCTGGATCTTGACACGGTTGGGTAGACCGTAATACCTTTCCACGGAATCTCCATCAACTACATTCTTCACAGGGTTGTACAAACTTCTGAACTTGAGGTGGTCTTTTCCAAGTAAGTTCATCGACTCTCCTTCACCGTTAAAGTACGTGCGAATCTCAGTTTGAAGCTTTTCCAAGAAATCAACTTCTTGATTGGTGAGCATTGGCACGAGCGCTCCTATAGTACCTTGAAGTCCAAAGTAGACCAATCCCTCCAGTCCTCCAGAGTTAAGACATCCTTTGACAATCGATGTGGCTATGTCGCCAATGTAGAATTCGCACATACTTGTGGATTTCAGAACAGATCCATTCAATAGTTTCTCTGAGTTCTTGAGCAAGGTCCAGTCTGAGTCCAGCTTCTCTGAGACTTGTTCAGACAAACGCGAAACAAACAAGTTACCAAACTTATCACCTCCGGCTACAGTATCGTAATCGAGTGGAACCAAGGCTGTTATCTGACGCTTTGAGGTGTCATCTGAGAATGGAACGAACATGTTATCTGCAACATCATACTTAACAAACACAGTAGACTGTCTCAAGTCGCTTAAAATAACCCTGTCTTGTCCCATGTGCACCAACTTGGTAATTTTAGAAATGTAATCAATATTCGAGGACGACTTGCGCAACAACTGCTTCTGCCCCAAGTCATAAAGTCGCAAAAAGGTGTCAGTAGCAACCAACAACTTTCCGTTGAATGGAATGATTGCATGTGCTTGACCTTCTATTTCGGTCTTGTGTAAATACTCCAACTGCTTACTAGTCGTGATTTTGTATGTGTACAAGTAGTTTTTGTCAAACAGATTGGGCATGAACTTTTGGTTGGTCGTGACACTTACAATCAAGTATTCTTGATCTTTGTTGTTAAGTCTTTTGAAAGGAAGCTTGGTAATCGAGAGGAGCAGCTCGTTGGATGTAAATTCGATTGTTTGGAGAATTTGCTGCTCTTCGTAGTCAACAACTTGAATACACGACGCCCACCCATCAGCAATTTCGTATCCAAATGCCTCAATATAGTCTTGGTCTACTTCCTCATCGCCATATGGACTTTTGATTCCAAATTGCGACTGAATGGTATATGCAATGTTTCCTTCAGTGAGCAATTTTCGAGGAGTGTATCTCAATCGTAATTTATCAACGTTGAAGTCATTTAATGGATCAAAGCCAACATCCTCTTGCCCCAAAGTGAAAATAATCAAGTCGTTTTCATGGGATAATCCGACAACTGCATCGTCTCCAATATCACTAGACGCGAAAGACGTACCATTTGCTAGCTCCACCCCAAGCAAGGAAGAGTACTTGAACACATTATTAACACTATAGCATATCCATGGAGTTGACGAGATAGCTAAAATCATTGGTGATATTGGTGAGTCTCGTAACACTTGCAATTCAACAGGTCTCGATCCCAAGTATTTAATTCTAGTGTCGGCGAAGTTTCCTGTAATCCCATCGACAGTGGTTCTTACGTAAACACCGTTGTGCATTCCAATGTGAACTGTTTGCGAGCCCGAAGCAGTTGGTGTCATCAATATGGAGTTTGCATTGGAGCTGAGTGCCTGTAATGATAGAGTTTCTAAGCAATTGTGTGGTTGGAGAGACAAGACTTGGATGGTTTCATCGGCACATCCAACCACTGCGAAATGCGACTTCTTGATCGAAGCGGAGGATGTCAATGCTAGTGCAGTTGCGGGACTCGACAATTCCACGCGGTCTTGGTACTCCACAAGTTGGTCGTCCGAAGGATCGATTTCAAAATAGACAATTTCAGCGTTGGAGAGTGCAATCAACACCTGCTCGTTGTTTGTACATGATTGCATGATGGAAATTCCAGCTGGAGGAAGCCATTCTGTTATTTTGGAGCCAACAGCATTGATATGACGGATACCGTTGGCGTAAATCTGCACCAAGGAATTCGAGCCAACCTGTTGAATACAAATCGTTGCCTCATCCAAGAGTAAATTAGAGTCTTCCACTTCTTCTATCACCTCACCAATTGATAGCACAAGTGTTTTTTCTTCCAGCGAAAGTACTAAATAGTCGTCGTTCTCAGACTGTGAGGTTATTTTGGTAGTGAAGATGCGAGAAGGAACGATTGGTATTCCCAGCTCAACGATCTTATTAACAGGTACTCCCAGGACAATCTTCTTCACGTAATTCAGCAGGAGTGCCACTATTTGGTTTTGGTTGACAATCTGTGCGTCGAATATGGGTGTGAGATCGTCAATGATGCTTACAAGAGCTAGATTATCCAACCCTTTCACTTCAAATACAGCCTGTTCTGATGGAACGATCTCGTTTGTTTGCAGTGCCAAATTCTCAGCATCTTCTCCCAATTTTTCGAACTGGTAGGTTAATTTGTCACTGTTGGCAACGTTTACAAACAAAAAGCCACTTTTCAAGATGTTGATACTGGTGGCCACAGGTACGGTATCAAAGTAACTGATGCTGAAGACTCCATCTTCGATACTCAACTTGAGCAAGTCCCCCAAGGATGTTTGCATCAACACAAAAAAGTTGTTCTTCTTGAGCTTGTGGATAGTGTGGCAGACTATTATAGTGGCAGCTGTTCCCTGCCTTTTTGGTAAGGTAATGCATTGTTGAGTCTTTAAGGTATCGAATATTAAGAAAGACTCGCAGCATATCAAAACACCTCCGATATGACTTGGTAAAGCAATCAAATGAGATGCTGAAGACGGCAACTCATTACCCTTTCTACGGACCACATGATTCAAACCCTGGTCTAACTCATACAACCCTAGTATTAACTTTTGGGAGGAGTAGTCTGTTTCTATTGAGGCAAACAAGGGATTTTCGTAGCCTGTATCCAAAGCAATGACCGACAATACTATAGTGTTTTTATTTATCACCTCCAAGGGAGAGGAAAACTCTCCGGTTGTGATGTTCACTCTGTAAACCAACTTGTTTCTTTCGAGAGCAGATACTAGCACTGCTCTATTGGTAGGATCAACAGCGAGGTACTCTCCGGGAGTCAAACGAGTAAATCCATTCTTTGCAAACGGGTGTTGGAATACAGATTCAAACAACAACAGCGATTCATTGTATCGTAACACCGACAAGTTTCCAGAATCACTTGTCACCACAATCAGATCAGTCTGGCTTCCTTCAAACTTGATGATATCGATCTTATTTATGATCCCAAAGGTCTGCTGCGTTAAGACTAGTTCGAACTTTCCAGTGTCTGGCTGGGATCTGTAGAGTTGGAGATTGTTGGTTTGAGATAGCACTAGTTCTTGGATCTGGGAGGTGCTTTTGGAAGTGAAGCGTCCCAAGAGCGTCTGGTTCGCAGGTGTGGGGTGCTTGACTGTTAGATTGTATAGAAATAGGTTGTTCATGGCGGTTCTGATATTTGTCCGATATGTTTTTTTGATGAGATGAGAATGATTTTGGTGGGGTTGAGGAAATGGAATGGAGTGGGCGAAATGGGTGTTATGGTTGGGGTAAGGATTGGGGTCGTATAGTGCAGGGTGCTTTGGTAGTAGACTGGAAAGGTTATTTCAGTGGTTGAGCCATTGAGTAATTCGATGAAGGTGACGGATATTTAATAATTCAGTACAAGTGGAAGTGAAAACAAGGTGTACAATGGTATCTTCGAGTAAAGTATACAGTTTGGGGGTGGTGGTAGGTTTTTTAGCCGGAGAGATAGTCGTAACGAAGCAATTGACTATCTTTTACAAAGGAAGTGATATACATTCAAGTAAATATCTCGACAACCTGATATATAAGGCTACTGACGTAAACTCACCAGTCAGTATACCAAGTATACAGATCTTACCGGCATATGGAGAAGATAAAAAACTAATTAAGAAGCATTTGTACCAATTCCATTAAGTTTAAACACGTCTCATGATGCACCCAGTCTAAAGCATCATAAACTAGTCTCTAATAGTTTCACAGCCTTATCCCTTACAAAAAGGAACACGAGCAACCCCTACTAATACTCGTATCCAAATGTAGCTACTCGAACCTTAAAGCTTTAAGACCGACAATGCAAGACCCCTGTCAACAATTGGCTGCAAAAACGTGACTTTTTCTTTCAATGCCGTTCGTTGAGTGGCCGTACGGTAATAGTGGATTATCAGTTGGTGTACGATAAGAATGAATATCGAGGTGAATGCCATGAAAATCGCTTAGCAATTGCGAATACAATAAAGAGGTGTACTTCGTAAACATTATGCAATAAATTGAGGAAGGCCTAGAAGACTAAAAGAGCATAGTAAGTAAGCATACTCGATAGCTTTAGCTAAAGCACTACAACGCATATATCTTCACTAACCCTCCACAAGTGGAGCATAAGCAACATTATCATTAAATAAAATATTAACTAAGTATCCTAAGCGTGGGCTGGAGACTTAACAGTAGTCAACTCCTCGTCGAAAGCGTGACCCAAGTTGTCATCTTCGAGCTCGGTGTGGTCCTTGATCTTGAACAAGAGCAAAGGAGCAGCCACGATCAAGGAAGCTTGGACCAACACCCAAGATGAAATAAACATGGTCATGTATGGTTTTTGGTGAGAGTCCAAGGCCCAGGCGACGACATTACCGGCGGACTGGATACCCTTGAAGAAACCAGCATACAAGGCGGACTTCTTAGGGTTGTTGGACAAGGCACCCAAGGACCACAAGATGAAGGATTGGAAGATGGCATCGTAGACACCGTAGAACATGTACAAGAACATAGGGCCAATGTACTTGCCGTCCTTGTAGTCAATTAAGGCCAACTTTGGTGTGCCACCCTTAGGGAAGGCTACATCTGCTCTGGTGAATCCCATTTGGAACTTGAGACCTCCACCCCAGATGGCCAATCCCACGACAAACATGATGACCCAACCGATTCTTGCTCTGGTTGATCTCTTGAAGTACTTCAAGTCCAAGATGCTACCGATGAAGATGGCTCCGAGCATTTGCGAGAGCCAGTACAATAAGGAGTTCAAGGATCTAGTTCTCAAGTTGAATCTACCTTGGTTGAAGTTGTTGAATTGGTAAGTGTAGAACCAGTTCGATGCGAAGAACATAGGGAACATGAGCAAGATGCGTGGTTCGTCGATCAACAACTTGAACAACGAAACCAATTCTTCCTTCCAGTGAGGGTGCTTAGATGCAGCGACCTTTGTTCCATCGCTCTTCCAGACCTTGGACATTGGCAACATGAAGAAAGCGATACATGAACCAGTGCACATCAAGATGATGAAGGCAATGTAGGTACCGTCGTTGGCGGTACTACCCTTGTTGTTCATGTTGTCAGCCAAAGGAATAATAGAACCGATGACGGCACCCAAGTTGAAGATGACCCAGAAAACCATGATGGCAGTACCCTTTCTGTCTTCAGTAGGGTAAGCAATAATGATGGCACCCTGTGCGGCCCACAAGACCGCAGCACAGATACCCAAGAAGAGACCTGAGAAGATAACGAAGCCCTTGTTTTCTGTGTGCTGGAAACAAAGTAAAGCAGCAGCATAGATGGCATATCCAACACCACCGAACATAAGCGAAGCACGGACACCGATAACGTTACAGATGGTACCACCGAAGAAACCGATGGAGGCAAACGCGGAATAAAGAGCGATGTTAGCGTTATCACTCGTCTTGACGTCAGAAATCGATGCACCGATACCAGAAAGGGCATTGAACATACCTGGAGTCATGAAAATAACGAAGGCGCACACAACGATCTGAACCATTGAGCTCGAGTACCTAAAGCGAATAGGACCGAAGCCTATTTTCTGATCATACCATTTACCACTAGCAGAAATCTCTTCATCAGTGTAATGCTTCAATTCTAAATGGGTGTCAAAGTTGACGTCCCCATCGACATTCTTTAACCCAGACGAGATATCGTCATGGGACGAGGCACTCAAGTCGGCCTGAGTACTAATATTCTTTTCGTTCAAACTCATCGTTCTGCTCTTCCTGCTGATGAATTTTATCGACAAAGAGATCCCCAGATATATATAGTACCCCAACTACTGATAACGCTAAGTGGAGACCGCAAATTTCGGTAAATAATATTACCCAATTGGTGTTTTTTTTTTTAGTTTTTGACTTGAATGTTCCATCAATTTAGAGGGTGAGAATTCTGCAACATCAAAGCAATGATTGCGCGAAATGAAACGAGGTTGCATTCTTGAAATGGCTATCAACAGGTGTCTATCTGGAGGCATGAAGGTGTCTATCTTGAGTTATCTACACATACCGTGAGGGTTATGTATCTACGTGTACATTCTACTTATGTATAGCACACTATTCTCATGATACCGAGTGTATGTCTTCTGCACATTCACTGCACTCGCCCAGTAGTAATTTACATTTACGCACCTTTTCTTTCTCTACGTACTTCTCAGCACCCAATGTTTATAAAAATACAACACCAAACCACTGTAACCTTGACGGTACAACGTAGGCTCACACGCTCTTATCACATAGGCAGAATACGACAGAATTACTCCAGAGTTTCCCCACAATCTTCCTTCTTGTTCGCACGTTACATGCTTGGGCATCATCGCCAGCATCTTCGTGAAGCTCTGGATGGTACATCGTAGGCTATTAAAATCCGTCCTTGGGCATTGCGATGAGTAGTCTGTGCAACAAGAGCGCGGCACTATGCTCAGATTAATATCGTTCGGATATTGTTGTCTTGATCTTCTCTTGATTTCGTCATTGCGCGAACGAGTGTGTAGGACTCTTGCTTTACTCTGCACTACTCTACTACAAATAATGTACATACTATTCCTCATATACTCTACTTCGCATAATTTACACATTATACTCTCCATCGCAATACACCCATACTTGTTTTACCCTCCCCCCTCCACTCGTCACTCGCTTTTCCATCACTTTGTTCTACAAATTGACTCTTAAAACAGTCCCAAAGATCCTTGTACAACCACCACAAAACCAGGATCGTCTTATTTGATGGCGTAGATGCGATGTGATGGTTGCACACCTTTCTTGGGCATGCGCGGAGAAAGATGCGATGAGGTTGAATTTTAGGTTTGGATGTTTAACGTATATTTGGTTCTTTATTGTTGGTCATTTTTTCACATTGTTTCGTGGTCAATATTGGTTTCCTGTTTAGTTCCAAGAAGGTTATATTATTGGTGCATGGTATTTCTTGGTGCTTCTGGTGGTTTTTGGTGGTTTTTGGTATTTATTTGGTATTATTTTAATCATTGGTACTAACATTCTCTTTAATTGTTCTTATTTGCTTGTTCTCATTCTCTATAGCCCTACCATTCTACCACTTTCTACCTCCACTCTACACTCCACTACATCCAATCTACACTCCACTAGTACCCCTCCACTGTATACTTCGCTCGATCACCGTTACTGCTTCCATCCTATTTTTATATTTCTCTTCCTTTCATCCTAAATTATGTTGCAGCCGATTTCTTGCAACCATTCTGAATTTTCAACAAAACTCAAATGAATATTCAGTACCAATTCTTCTACCACTCTAACATTCTCCACTTATTTAGTATTCTCTACTTCTCTCTAATTCTCTATACTCTAACTAATCTCTCCAATCTCAATAATAGACTTGATCAAATCATCAATAACTCCATCAGTCAAAATTGGCAGGTTGAAAACCACCCTGAAAAATTCCTCTCCGTCAGGTTTCTCTGGGTTTGGCGAATAATCAACCAAATATTTACCCAGCTTGTGCAATTCTCTCAGAATAACCCGAGTAATGTCTTGCTTCCCTGGCAATCTGTAATAGAAGCACACCTGCAAACACTGCGGGTCTGCAACAACCAACTCAAACTCGGGAATCTCGCTAATTCTCTTCGTGAAGTAGTGCACAATGTCGTATGCGTGGTCGATACGCTCGGCAAACCCCAGCGACCCATAGTAGAGCCATCCCAAGTAGAACTTAAACGAGTCTGCGCGCCGCCCGCACCCCATCGTGCCATCCGCGAGATCAAAGTTTTCAGCCGTGTCGTCGTTGCTGTGGAACAAGTATGGGGCGTTCAACGACATCGCCCGCTGGAAGTTACTTGCGTCGGGAATCAAAAGGAACAGGCAGGTGTTGGGGATCCCCAACATCTTGTGGGGGTTCACCGTCACGGAGTCGGCTAGTTCAGCCCCCTTCATCAACTTACGGTACTTGTTCGAGAAAATCACGTTGGCACCCCAGGACCCGTCAATATGGAAGTGGCAGTCGAATTTCTTTGCAATCTGGCCTATAGTTCCAAAGTCATCGTATGACCCGAACACAGTCGTGCCTGCGGTTGCGTTGATGTACAAGGGGGTATACCCCTTAGCAATCAGCGCTTGGATGGTTGCTTCCAACTCGTCTGTTTTCATAGAACCGTCTGAATGTACCCCAACCTTGAACACCAGCAGCAGCCCGTATCCCCCCAAGATCGCAGCCTTTTCTACGGAATAATGGCAGTGTCTCGAGGTGTAAATCCCAAACTTCTTACCATTGAACCCAAGCTCCTTGGTCTCCGGGAACCTGAGCGAACGCGCAATTTGGAGCGAGGTGATATTGCTCCACGATCCACCAGGAAAAGTCAACCCACCACAATTAGCATTGGCCTCGCCAAAAAACAACTGCGCATACTTGCGACCAATGTAGTTCTCAATCACACTTAAAACCGGCAGCACAGTGTAGACATGCGAATTCGTGTTTAACACACTCAAGATGACGTCAGCCACAACTCCAATAGGATTGTTCAGCGCATACAACTTGTCCATGAACCCTGGATGCCAGGTATTAACGGAATACTGCAACACAGCATCAATAACCTCGAACAATTTATCCTTGGTACAGCGATCCACCAACGTGTCATCATCCTGGACACCCAAGAAAATCTTAGTAAGCTCAGTAGGCGACGTGTAGTGGCCCAAACCCTGCTTGTCACTATTGATGAGCGTAGGATCAGCCCTAGCAATAAAATCTAAGATGCGAGGCTTAACCTCGGTGAGTAAATCATCTAACTCCGCGACACGGTTGGTCTCCAACTCACTCGTAATCATCTTGTGCATTATTTTTATCTCTAGTTTTTTTTTTTCACTTAAACGATAAGATAAGGTTAATGTTGCATTGGAGGGGAGACACAAGAGCAGGGTCTAGATGATCCGGTGCCTTGGTGGTTGGTTGCAATCGGAATGTTGCATGGTACGGGAATATTACTTGGGTATACTCGAGCAATTTTGGAGTCGATATTGAGGTGACAGTGAGCATCGTATGATGAATGGTATGGGAGTGTGTTGAATAACGAGAGGCTTGTATAGAGTGCATGGTAGCGTGCATAGTATGTGCATAGTATGTGCACAGCATGTGCACTAGCACTTGCATGCTGTACCCTAATCGAGAACCTGTCTTGTGTATCAAGTGAAGAATAAGAGGGGTAAGAGTAGAGGAAAGAAGGTAGAAGAGGGGCTAGAATGATAACGGGCTTAGATTTGTGCCGTATGGGTTTGAGAAAGTGCGAACACTATAAAAGTAGAGGAGTATCCGTTAATATTGTATTGGTAGACAAGACGGATTTACAATACTGCCGATAGTTTGAGGAGCACTGTAGAGATGTCAGATAGTTATAGTGTATCCTCGGATCAAGTAGAGATCATATAGATACAACACCTTTCACAGAGTACTAGGAAACATCACATAAGAGAATATTCCAATACTTTAAGTTGAATGTAACATGAAGATTAGATAATTAGTTCTTATCTATTTGACGTAATTTCGATTGCTTGACGTAATTTTCAACAATGTTGTATGGCTGATAGTACTACACCCCTGTGTAGAGATGGACTAGTTGATTGGAAGAAGGAGTAAATGAAGGGCGAGGTGAGCAGGAGAAGAATCTATATTGTGGTTGGTTGTCGTTAACTGGTATTAGTCGAGTGATAGATAATGATTACGTAATTTGAATCGGTAGTATTTTAGAGTAAGATGGCTGATCTTCTTGGTTGCATTACTATATTCTGTCAGTAGACTAATGTTCTACATTAGTAGCACTCTGGTTTCAGTTATATGCTGGTTAATTAGTGCTATTCAATTTTTGTTAGTGTTTGGTACACTCAGTCATAGTTGGCGCATGTGTTAGTGCACAAGTAGTGGAAGCATTAAGTTTCGTCTATGTGTTTAGTCATTTGCTGATCTTCATATTATTCATATTATTTATTTATTGGTGAACCTCCTAATACTCATAATCTGTCTGCATTAGTACTCTTCAGTCGATGCATACACGTATTTCTATTGAAAACATGTATGCTAGATAATAGTGTTGGTAGTGAACTGTCCCTGCATTCACATATCTTCTTGGTACCCATATCCCGTACTACAGTACTCAGTCATCTGTTTCTACGTATGATAATTTCAGAGCATAATAGGTAATGTAGAGCAAGTGAATGAGATCTTCTGCTATTCAGCTTTACATTGGCATGTATTCTAATATTCAATCAGAGTGATAGAAGGTTACTTAGTGTGCTAATGTTGATAATAGTAAACATGCTAACTTTATCTATTGTACTATTTTGTATTCTAATACTACGTATTATAGTATCCATTGTCTATACTCATCTCCTTCACTCTCTTATATGTTATTACGTACTCCATTCACACTATTTCAAAAGCTCACAGTAGCAACTTCCTTTCACTATCTACACTCACATTAATACAGATACAGATCAGTTAACTAAAAGGAATGTACCTTCGGTATATATACAAGTATTCCTAATCATCGAATATTTTGTCTTGTCATTCTCTCCAAGATTGACATCTTCTTGATTGCAGACTATCTTGAATCTTAACACTCACACTGCCTAAGATTCTACTCCTAGTTCCCCAGCCCACTACTCCTCCTAGCCAAGTTCTTATTCAAAACCTCCAACTTCCTCATCTCAGCATGTGCATCGTAGTTACCACTTGACAAGTTATCATAAGTTTCATCGTACTTTCCTGTCAGCAAAGGTGCGTTACCTCTCATTCTCTTTCTCATATCAAACATCCCGTTCTTGCATTCCATATATGCCATGAAGTTCGCAACACAGAGCTCTGGCAACTCCTTTTTCAACACAGGATCTGTTAAACAATCTTTAGGTGTGTTTCTCTGGATTAGCACACATGGTGACCTTTGAAGGCATATAGCCAATGCTTTTTTCTGATCCGTACAACTGTATAGTTAGTATTATACTCGATATCTCAGGAATTAGGTCTCCTTCAATTGGATGGTGAATACTGAAACTTTTCATTCCATTTGAGCACTGTGCATGTTAAGGATTTGAAACTTCTCTGCAAAAAGCTCATTAAACCACATACCCTCTATCGTCCCACACCCCATCCATCAACAATCCTAACCTCTTTGTCGCTCAAATCACACTCACCTTGCTCCCATGTCTCTACTCTTTTAACATCACCAGTTTTTTTTTGTATCCTCAAATCCATAAACCAATAATGACGATTGCATTCATACCTGGCGACGTTAACAGAGGGTCGTGTGTTCTGCAGAGTCAGTGGAAGAACCATGACATCATTGTATACGGGTCTGGTAACAACTTGATTATAACCAGTGTCACTCATGTCAAGTCCAAGGACACGAGGCATTTACAGACCATTTACTTGGAGCTGGACCCACTGAGTATCGATATCCATGAGAATGGCTGGATTGCAGTGGGATTACGCAGTAGCAAGGTACAAATCTACAAACCCATTAATGAGTATATGTCGAAACCTCAATGGGAAGAGTGCCTCGAGTTGAAACTAACTCAAGTCCCTAAATGTTTGGAATGGGCTCCAATTGAAGACGAGTTGGTTATTGGAGGTACTCACGCAATTGAGTTGTATCACATTTATCAGGATGAAGAATCAAGCAACTTCAAAGGCATAAAAAGATGGCATTCACCTCAGGCTGTCCCTACCACCACTATCAAAATAACAAGGACAGCAAACAAAATTGTATCCATGGGAGAGTTGGACAGGCTCGTCAAGGTATGGTCGAGAATCAACTACGGCGATGACAACACTCTTTTCGAAATGTCCTACTTGAACCACGACACGTCCACATTCGTCACAGATATCCATGTGCGATCAACATCGAGTTCAGGCGTGCCTGAACGAAACGTGGAACTGGCATTGAACCGCAGAGGGTTCTCAGTTGAAGATAACGAATCCAGCGACATCATCTACACATTCACAAATACTATGCAATTGAGGGTGTGGGCCAGCTTCGAGTTCAATGGCCATGCACATATAAAATGTTGGGGAAAGCTACAATTGGAGCATTCAGATATCGCATCTGTGGCCATCGTAGAGAGCCACTTGCTCGACTCGGAAAATGACGTTCTACTTGTTATTTTGCACGACAGTACTTGTATTCTGTACAGAATCGAGAACATAAAAGGAAGTCCTCCAAACAACATTAAATTCATAAAAAACCCGTTGTCTAAACTTGCACCAAGACACTCGTTTCCATCACACTTGCCACCTAAATGCGACCCTGATGAGGCTGTCGACAAGGACTATGTACTTTCCAACGAGTATTCATATTCTGTGAAACCAGTTAACATACCTCCCATCGTCCCCTTCAGGTCCAACTTGTCTCTTTTGATTCATGACCGCACTAAAAACACTATTCGGTGTCTCCTTCTCAACAAATCGGCGCTTGTTCAAAACGACGTGCGAATTAAACTACTCAACAAGTACCAAGGCCACACCAAGTCCATTCGCAAGTTGATCAAAAGTTCCGGTGAAGACGAGCACTTGCTTTCCATTTCCAACTTTGCACTGCACAACTACTTGTGGAAGCCATTCTATATCAACGAAAGGGACATTCTTCTTAACAAGGTGTGTATAGTAGACACCCACGGGCTTGGTCATATTCTCAATGCATTGGTTATCAACAGAAGATTATGTATCACATTAACGTCGGAAAGGTTCATTTCGGTGCTCGACACAGAATCTTACAATGCCGTTGTGTTAGACAAGATGAGCTTATCGAATAACGAAGAAGCTCGTGCGTTGAACTTTACCATGCAAGACAAAGACTACATTTTTTTTGCAGTCTTCACTAACGAGGTAATAACGTGGAAGTTCTCCAACAACAAGTTGACTCTTGTTCCAAACAAACTCTCACTGCAAAGCGAATCTTTGGTCAACTCTTTTGAGGACTCGATCGCATGCATCGACACCAAAGGTGTGTTGACAATTTCGGAGGTGGAAAGTGATTCGATGGAATGGAAAGGAGCCAACAAGGTGCACACATACATTGAAAATGCACTGAAACTCCATTATACCAACCATAAAGTTGCAATTGTAGATCTGACAGGCAAGAAATTGACCGTCTGGAACGTGAGATCTGGAGCTTTAGAGTACGAAGAGGAGTTTGAAGCAAAAGTCGAGCACTTGCTGTGGACGTTTTTACAGGATGGAAACTGCATTTTATCAGTCGGGTTCAACAGGATCATCTTACTCTATGTACAACTCAGATACGACTACACCAATGATATCCCCAACTTTGCGAGAATCAAGAAGTTAGACTTGTCGCAATACACAAGTCACGAGATTGGAGACTTAGAATGGCTTGATCAGTTCTTGGTGGTGGGATGTGGTAACCAGTTCTTCATCGACGACAAGTGGATCCAGTTGGGAACTGAAAAAGACAGTTTTGTCGACTCCACGATCCGGCAGTTGATGGTGGGATACACTGCCAACGATACTGAGGACGACACGGGATACAGAGAGTTACAGGAGGATTTGGTATTTGACATCAACTACTTGGCGAGGGTGTTGAACGGTCCTCTTCCTGTGTACCACCCGCAATTTTTAATTCAGTGTTTGTTCATGAACCAGATACAGTTGGTTCAGGACATTTTATGTGAGCTTTTCCATGCGGTGAGAGACGGTAGGCAGATTGTTTGGGATTTGCATATGGATATCCCGCCTAGACTTGAAAAGTCATTCACTGAGACGAGGACCACAGACAATTATACAATAGAGATTTTCGATCGCTTCAACAAAGATTTGAGTGAATTGTTAGTCGATAAGTTAACAAAGGTATCACTTCCATTGATAACCAGACACCAGCAGTCGACGCTTATAACTGTCATTAACATTGTGCAGTTTCTTATCAAGTACATTCCGCTTGTTGACGAGAATGCTGTGCGTTTTCTCATCGGGTTCAAGTTGTGCCAACTTTCTAGTAAAAAGCTGCAGCTGATCACAATGAGAGACGTCAACTGGGCCCTCCACCTGGAAAACAAAGAGATGTTGGTTGGAATTATCGAGGAGACGTATGGGGTGCACAACTTACGGTGGGAGCATATCAAAAGGTTGAAAATGATGTACTGGGTAGACACCGAGAGACTCACGAAGTTGGTAGAGCGGGCTAACCAGAATGAGTACGCAGAAACGAGAAACCCAGCGGGCATACTATCACTCTTGTACGTGCTGCTTCATAAGAAACACATCTTGATTGAGTTGTGGAAGTTGAGTACGGAAGCTGAAAAAGACAAGATCCTCAAGTTCTTGCGAAACGACTTTCTGCAGAAGCGGTGGAAGTTGGCTGCCAACAAGAATGCGTTTGTATTGCTTGGGAAGCATCGGTGGGTGGACGCCGCGTACTTTTTCCTACTTGGAGGTGCGGTGAAGGATTGTTGTTTGGTGTTGTGCAACAAGTTGGGGGACCGTCATTTGAGTGTAGCGGTGGCCAAACTTTACGATCAAGAGTACTTGCCTAGCCTCATGGAAACACATTTGATTGCGCGAGCACTCGAGAAGAATGACAGATGGAGCACGAGCTGGATTTTCTGGCAGCAGGGCCAAAAGGAGAAGAGCGTCCAAGCACTCATAAAGACCCCACACCAGATGTTCCCCGACTTTTCGCAACCACACGAGCATAGCCACAAGGTGGTGCATTTTTTGAAGGACGACCCGTTGCTTATAGTACTTTTCCAGGATTTGCGTAACAAAAAGATCAACTATTGGAGAGGAGCCACACAGGTTGGACGAAGCGAGGAGTTTGACTTTGTCGTCAAGGTGTGTGAGATCTACAGTCGCATGGGCTGTGACTACATGAGCATATTGCTTTTGAAAAACTGGGTGTTTGAACAAGCCAAAGGAGAAGAGAAGCATGAGCATGTGGAGAAGAAGAGAGCACAGCCCAAGGTTGCTCCGCCGCAGGCGATGTTTGAGGAGCCGGATATGAGTGCATTTGATTTTGGATTTTAGTGCCCAGAATCTCGTAAATCGAAGTCTATAGAATAGTGACAAGAAAATAGCAGGGCACAGTAAGATAAGCAAGAATACACAGCAAGAGCACAGCCCTTTTGAGAAATGGGTGAATTAAGATGAAACAGACGAAATCAAAAATGTTGACTCGGAGGTAATAATAAGCCACGATGAACTCCACATGATGGGTAAAGTCAACCTTGAGTGGATTGCGAAATTGGCTGCAAATGTGTGATCTGGGTTGGCGCAGCGAAGGTGCGAAAAAAGCCAAAAAAAACAAACCCTACCCGGGACTCGAACCCGGAGTCTCCCGCTTAGGAGGCGGATGCCTTAACCGTTTGGCCAGCAGGGCATTTCGGAAATTTTTATGCATTAGTAGGGAATATAATGAGAGAAGTATTTCCTAAAAAGGGAAAAATTTAAGAAAGTTTTGGAGATGCAAATGGAAGGTGCGGAGGGTTATGTAGGTGGGTGAAGTATGGAGGTTATTAGAAAAGCAAGAGTGGTTAATCGGACCAGCAACGAAGGTTAATTGGAGCGATGATGTCAGGAGGAGCAAGGTGAACGATAGCAAGCCTTGGCTGATTCACAGCTACGGTCAACTATGAGTCACACAGTAGTAGTGTTTCTGGGTTTCTCTGGAGTAGGTTGCGTTGATGTTGAAACGTGTCTACTCGTACCAAGTTCTACAAGGAGATATCAGAGCAGATAAAGAAGCAATTAAATGGAAAGAGACAACAAAGCGATTGTGAAGTTTAGGTGCACCCGGAGCGCACCCGTCTGAACCTGAAGCAAGGCACACTGCAACGCAGATTGTTTTAGAGACGATATCTGCTACAGATAAACTGCACCCCTTGCCATGGCAAGGACGGCGCGGGTTCTGGGTTGGTACTGAGAGGAGCGCACCTCTTGCGAGATGTCAAATGCAAGTAATTATAATACTCGGATTTAAGATGTGTCAAAAAAGAGCAGTGAATTTTTGTATTGAGTGGATGCGATTGATGCAAGGATCGGCACAAGGAGGTTTAGATGTCGCTTATGTGGGACATACGAGAGGCAGGGCTAAAGGCTGGGGAACAAGGCTGAGCAAATTAGTGCAATAGATATTGCAGTGATGAATAGTCTTGGAGATGAAATAGAGAGTTTCAGGAGGTGTTAAGGTTTGGAGTGATGGTATCAGTGGAGTGGTGGAGAGAAGTTAACAGAGAGAATGCTTGGAGGAGTGGTATCATGTTGGCCAATGGTGAGATTGTTCTGTAAGCCACAAATGATATGATTGTGTTTGGTTGTGTTTGTGGATGTTGATAAGATTGTAGGGTATTGCATGGCCAGTTATCAATATGAGTAGTTATAAGGAAAAGGGGGAGTACAGTGAGGAAGATTAGAGTACGAGAAGAGCAAAGAGAACAGTGTAGAGTAGTATAGAGTGTCACATTGACCCGAGAGGGCCTGGCACACTGATACAACAGCGACAGAGTCAGACTTCGCCCCATTCCCCTTCGTATACGCATCGATAAATCCCTACTAATGTTCCCCTTTTGGGATATTGCTAGTGGATCGGAATCCAGCGCAAAAGCAATCCCATCAAAGCTTAATGACATTTGCGGGCAAATCGGTCGCAGCAAGTCTGTTCATCACCGGTGATGCTTCTGTGTGCTTCCACTGTCTTCTCTCTACCATCATCCAACTTCAAGACGATCATCCTTTTCCACCTCCTCGCCCTGATAAACCAAACTCTATCTACCGTAATTCCACGGCCCCATTTCATCGCAAAGCCGACCACAAAAAATAGAACCCTCAAGTATACGGCTCGCCAAGAACATCTCTACAGTACGCGACCGTCCGCAGCAGCCCCCCAATCACAGCACGCAGCCCATGCCATGCCCTACGAAAACCAAGATTGCCAAACCTTTTCCTGATGCAGTTGCGGTGCGCCCCGGTTCGTCATACCAACCCTGCTGACTTGTTCGCCGGCGTGGTACTAATCCTCATCTGGACTTTGTTCTCCATACTTTAGAGTATTGGTGAAAATTAGTGTGAACCATCTTCTTCAAACACACTATCTCTATGTACAAGCTATACACACTATAGACCGTCGACTGCACACCCAATGCTACCTACCATCCACACTGTACACAATGTCGTCTCTATCTATCACCTCATCTCAACCTCTTACCGTGAGGCTCGAGTATGAGACTCGAATCGTCTATGCAGAACCTTTAATCTCTTTCTTTTCAGCACAGCCTCAATGCCTCAAAATGCATACAAAGTCCAAAAGTTTTAAAAGAGGTGAAATCTCCATAGTTTGATTGCAGCAACGCAATCTGGATACGGCTTGACAAGTACTTCAGAGTTAGTGTATCATGTCTCGTTTTGACACGCTCCAACCCCCATCTCCCGGTGGTGGGGATGATTCCAGTGTGAACTCGACTACGCCGTTGCATGCTGAGACCATGGCGCCATCCGGGGTTTATCCTGAGGTGCAACTTGCCAGTGAGAAGGGTGACAGGGAGAAGCATGTTGGTTTGGATGCTTCTTCTCTCACTGATGTTGCTGCTCCACAGAGACGTTTGGGCTTGTCTTCTCGTTCAAATACTAACGCTAGTGCTGCAAACAACAACATCCTTTCGATCTCCTCGCTTCGCAACCTCACTTCAACTTCCCTCAAGAAGCCAGTGTTTGCCATAAGTCCAGAGGAATTGTCACAGCTCCATGACCCAAAGTCTTTGGGTGCTCTTTTTGAATTGGGCAGTGTCTCCAAATTGTTGGCTCTACTCCAGGTCCAGATCCCAATTGGTTTGGATGATACTGATAAGACAGACCACGAAAATAGACAGCACCATTTCGGCTCCAACCGCTTGCCTATCAAAACCTCAAAGTCCTTTTTCAGACTCTGCTGGGAAGCCATGAAAGACAAGGTCTTGATCTTGTTGTCGGTCGCCGCAGTCGTTTCCCTCGCTTTGGGTTTGTACGAGACTTTCGGTGAGGGTACGTTCTACGACGACGAGGGGCTTCCACTCCCAAAGGTCGACTGGGTCGAAGGTGTCGCCATTTTGGTGGCCATTGTGATTGTTGTTATTGTCGGTGCAGCCAACGACTACCAAAAGGAACGCCAGTTTGCAAAGCTTAACGCCAAGAAAGAAGATAAAGAGTTGATTGTCATTCGTAACGGCGAACAAAGAATGATTTCAGTGTATGACTTGGTTGTCGGTGACATCCTCAACTTGCAGACTGGTGACATTGTCACCGCAGACTGTATTTTGTTCCAAGGTGAAATCGAGTGTGACGAATCCTCTGTCACTGGTGAATCCGACTCGGTTAGAAAGACACCAGTGCACCAAGCCTTAGAAGCATACGAAGAGCTGACCAACCGCGCTGCCGACGACTTGATCAAAGACCCATACTTGATTTCGGGCTCCAAAGTGCTTTCCGGATTGGGTAACGCCATTGTCACTGCCGTGGGCCAAAACTCGATCCACGGTAGAACCATGATGTCGTTGTCTGCCGAAGCAGAACTCACTCCATTGACCGTCCGCTTGAACGACTTGGCCGAAGGTATCTCCAAGTACGGTTTCTTGGCTGCCCTCCTCTTGTTCATCATTCTCTTGATCAGGTTCGCCGTCAACATCGCCGGCAATGGCAAGTTCGCAGATATTCCATCTGCAGAAAAGGGTAAGAAGTTCTTGGACATTTTGATTACTGCCATCACCATTGTTGTTGTAGCCATCCCTGAGGGCTTGCCATTGGCTGTGACCTTGGCTTTGGCCTTTGCCACCACGAGAATGGCAAAGAACGGTAACTTGGTGCGTGTGCTCAAGTCGTGTGAGACCATGGGCGGTGCCACCGTTGTGTGCTCCGACAAGACTGGTACCTTGACCGAAAACAAGATGCGTATCACTCGTAGTTACTACGGTATCGGCCCTGAAGATGTGTTGGAAATGGACTTTTCTCTGCAGGAAACCCCAGACATCCACCCCAACGTTCTCCAAATACTCAAAACAAACATTGTCTCCAACTCCACTGCCTTCAAGAATGCCGACTACAGCGAGCTGAAGCTCGCGCAGCTCAAGACACGTCCCAAGCAACAAAACTTTATCATGAAGATGCTCAAGAAGAACTCAGGTAAAGTCGAGACCGATAACTACCACATGATCTCAGAGCCTTACTTGGGTAACAAAACTGAATCTGCCTTGCTCATTCTCGCTGAATCCAAGCTTGGTTTCTTCAACACGCAGACCTTGGAGCAACAGAGAACTGCCAACTTGACCAAGATTGTGCAAGTTATTCCATTTGAAAGTGAACGTAAATGGTCGGGAATGGTTGTGCAGACCAGCACCAACAGCTTCCGTTTCTACGCCAAGGGTGCTGCCGAGATCTTGTTCAAGAACTGTGGGTATCAGTACAACCTGGACGGTGAATTGGTCAAGTTGACCCGTCACATGCGCGACCTCAACTTGAACAAGATAGACGAGTATACCAACGACGCCTTGAGAGCCATTTCGCTCGTGCACTTTGACTTCAACGACGTTGAAGAGCTGTGGCCACCAACCTCGCTCTTGAGTGCCCTCAGTGGCGGTGAAGCCGACCCTGAATTATTGATCAGCTCAACTGTTTCCGACTCGCTGCTTGAAGGTAAGAACTTGGTGCTCGACATGATTGTCGGTATCCAGGACCCCTTGAAGGAGGGTGTAACCGAGGCTGTGCAAAAGTGTAAGACTGCTGGTGTCCAAGTCAAGATGTTGACTGGTGATAACTTGATTACCGCCAAGGCCATTTCGCAAGCTTGTGGTATTTTGTCTCCAGATGACTTGACTAATGAGTTTGCATTTATGGAAGGTCCCACATTCCGTACCTTACTGCCTGAAGACAAGAAGCTCATTGCTCCACAGCTTAAGGTGTTGGCTAGATCTTCTCCAGAGGACAAGCGTGTCTTGGTTGAATTGTTGAAGCAGGCTGGCGAGGTTGTTGCTGTTACCGGTGACGGAACCAATGATGCTCCAGCCTTGAAGTTGGCCGACGTGGGTTTCTCCATGGGTATCTCTGGTACCGAGGTTGCGCGTGAGGCCTCTGACATCATCTTGATGACAGACGACTTTACCGATATTGTGCAGGCCATCAAGTGGGGACGTACTGTTGCCACTTCGATCAAGAAGTTTATCCAGTTCCAGTTGACTGTGAATGTGACTGCGTGTGTGTTGACCTTTGTGTCTGCCGTTGCGTCGTCGAACAACCAGTCAGTGTTGACTGCCGTGCAGTTGCTTTGGGTGAACTTGATTATGGACACTTTGGCCGCGTTAGCGTTGGCCACGGACAAGCCTGACGACTCGTTCTTGAACAAGAAGCCTGCCGGTAGAACAGCACCTTTGATTCTGACGTCCATGTGGAAGATGATCATGGGCCAGTCGCTCCTTCAGCTTATTGTGACCTTCACCTTGCACTTTGGCGGTGCTGCGATCTTCTATGGTGGCGACGACACGACCAACCACGAGAACAAGATGTTGGACGCCATGACTTTCAACACGTTTGTGTGGCTCCAGTTCTGGAAACTCTTTGTCACACGTAAGTTGGACGAGGCTGACGGAATCACGACGGTCAAGGGCAGAATCACAAGATACAACTTGGACTTTAGCCAGCACTTGTTCAGAAACTGGTACTTTATCACAATTGCACTTATAATTGGTGCGTGCCAGGTGTTGATCATGTTTGTTGGTGGTGCCGCCTTCTCGATCGCAAGACAGACGGGTCCTATGTGGGCCACTGCACTCATCTGTGGATTCTTATCTGTGCCGATGGGAGCGTTGATCAGAATCATTCCTGACCAGTGGGTGGAGCGCGCTTTCCCAACGCGGGCGTTCAATACGCTCATCTACTACGTGGGCTTCGAATGGGTGAGGGCCAAGAATAGACAAAAGAGAAGTGGCAAAGTGGAATCGGACTTAGAAAAGGGTAAGAGTGAGCTTGATTTAGAGAAGGTATAGGGTTTATTTAATATATTAATAGCATTGATGAAGTGTAGTGGTGATTATCAAGAGTAAAATCGAATTGGGTGATTATAAAACTCCATCTATTCATCTGGTCAACTCTTTATCTATAATTTTCTGACAAACTCTCTGTACTGAGGCCCGAACCTAGTCAAGCCATCAAAAAGCGGAGTCAATTCCAGTAATCTCTTGACTACTTCTTTTTGTTCATTGCCATTCTTAGCTTGTTCTTTTAATGAGTCGAGTAACGAGTCTAGCATCGTAATAAATTGTGCCTGTTTGATCGAGCCATCGTAGTCCAGAAGTTGCTCAGATATCACCAGATCCACAAAGGTGAGGATGTCAAGGACCTTGGTCAAGTTTGCCTTGGCCAACTTCAATTTGACCAAGGTATCTATCACATCCGATTTCTCTTCTGTGCTCAGGCTGTTGATCAGCTGCAACTCGGTTTTCAAGGTGACGATTGCATTACGCAAGATATCGACCTGGTACTGCAATCTCAGCGATGCGTTTGCGGATGGGTCCAACAGGTTGATGACGGTGTTGTTCTGCGCTAATTCGTCGAGCTTGCCCTTCAAGTTTCCAGACAATTCGTTTGTGTAGTAGTCCAAGTGGGTACTCAAGCTCGAAATGTCGTTGGAGAGCTTGCTGAGCTGTGCGTGTGAGTAGGTGTTTGCGTGTGGGCCTTTGGTTATGGATTGGAAGAGTGTGTCCACGTAGATGGACAGGTCGAAGTCGGTGTCAAAGAACATCAGTAGCGAGTCTGTCATTTTGATTCTTGTGTTTATGGAGTGCTTGGTGTAAGGTAGTTTATGCGATTGGCGGTGTTCGTTAGTTCTGTTGAGCTACTCGTTTGGTGTTTGGAGTGGAGATGTCTAATTTGTGTGCTGGTATTAAGTTTTGATATTTGATCTGAAAAGTGAAGATGTTAGTGGTGATGATGTCATGAGAGGTGTAAGAATATTAAGGGCATTGTGAGTATGGGCTTAATAGTATTTGTATAATAGTATACATGGGATATGACATGCAAGCATTTCCATATGTATACTATTTCGTTTACAGTATATACCATTGTGCATTTCATAGTAAGATTACAGTGAATATCAGTGCAACATCATAGTAATTACAGTATAAATATCATAGTAAAGATTACGGTGTAAGTATCACAGTACAGATGTAATGGTTAGCATGAGTATCTAGATCTCCTGTACATGTTATATACTCTTCACCCAAATATCAATACTACATGATCAAGATCATAACCTCATAAAGAGTTCATTCCTATAAGCCAGCTCATACTTACAACTTTGGTCTTGGGTCAACGGACTTGAAGACAGTCTCAATAGCAGTAGCCTTCATCATGTTACCCTTAACCTTCAACTTTCCGCTCATGAACAACTTCTGGCCGTTGGCCTTACCCTCGGCCAACTTGACAAAGTCGGCGTCCTTCAACAACAATTGGACGTCGCTCTTTGGAACGGCACCCTCGATCTTGGTGACGGAACCTTCCTTCTTCAAGTCGAGCAACCACGAGACTTCCTTGCCTTCCTTGTTCTTCAAGGTGATAACAATCACGGCCTTGACACCGGCAACAGCCTTCTTGGCAATGGCCTGGTCCTTCAATCCCTCAGCCAACAACTCGAAGAATGGGGAAGCGTTAAAACCATCAGCAGCAACAGACATTATTAGTGTATTTTAGTAGTATGTGTAATTGATAAAGACTCAATCAATAGTGACAAAAAATTTCAACACCAGGATTTCTGTCGCTACTTATATTATTGCTAAAAGTATGGGGTATCCAAAGCACTTTTAAAATTTCACACTACAAAAGAGGAACCCCCCTCATTTGGGCGAAAAAGCAGTGTTCTGCTCCAGGATTTGCCTGCTGGGCCCCGTCCATGTGAACTTTTGCCTGCTTTCACCTGTGCACGTCATCTTTCTTTGTCTCTCGACCTTCTGGGTAATCTTCCCTCATTGGGGTATATGGTTTGGTTTGGATTATGGGGAAGGGCCTCGGTTAAGCTGGGTTAAGGTTGGTTGTGTAGAGTTGGGGGAAAAGATTGGTTTTGGAGGTCTAAAATAGCTAGAACGGGCCGAGCCACATGGAGTGTGCTATTGTTATCGGATGGCCCTTGAATATCAAGAATCTACAGGGTGTTCACAGTGTATTGAGTCTTGTGCTGATGGCTCTGATTAGTGGGTGAAATTTTCACATGTAATCACCACGAGCTTAGTCACGTTACGCGTCGGCCTGTCATATGCGGCCTGTTGCAGGTACCGTTGAGGAGATTGGATTTGCAGCTTTGTAGGCCGAACCCCCCATGCTGGTGAATGTATGGGTGTGATATTGGAGGTGCTGGAGATTGGAGATTGGAGATTGGGTTGGAGTAGTTGATAGAGTGGTTGTGGTAGTGTGATAGTGTGATAGAGTGTAGAGTATAGAGTGTAGAGTGATAGAGTGTAGAGTATAGAGTGATAGCGATAGAGTGATACTGAACGAGTAATATTGTATTGATATTGATTGATACCAGAGTGGAGAATGTGAAGAATGAAGTATGAGAATGAATGAGTCTAAGTATGAGAATGAGATATCAGCTAAAAATTAAGCACACTGATGCCTTGCAGAATCAGCAGACTAATACCCAACAAGCCATACCCCAACAATATCATACTAAGAATGAAGGTGAAATCATAGAGACAATATCACATATGATCGTATGTGATAACCGAGATGAACAGGGGAGGTTGTCGGATTTAATTTACAGGAATAACAGATCTGACCCCACCTTTGGTTTGGTTGTGATTTCGGTGCTGAATTTTTTATGGTGGTTACAACTATTGATTTTAATGCTGGAAGTAGTCTTGGATTTACCAGTTGAGGTATGGCATGAATGTGCCATGAGCTTCACTTCGGACATTTCTATTGGATCTTACAAATCTGTCGTAATTGCTATGGTGTGTTCTGTATACAATAGAGCATGAACTGTGCATCTGTATATCTCTAAACATACCCAGGTGAGTCTTTGACACCTTCATAATCCTTACCACATCATCTATCCGATGTCATCTATCTCCACCTTCCCAGTACCTACTCTATTAATTGACATCTATCTTAGCCTCCGTATATATCATCTCCTCACGTGATCGAGTACTCATCTCAAGAATAAATAATTGATTTTGAATACGAAGAGGCATTAGGAAACTCAAAGAAACTAGTAGAAAGCCTTGAAAAATGTCTTTTAAATCACAACTGTCAAAGTCGCAGTCACAGAACACCGTGTCGAAACTCTTCGCAAACATCCTTCCAGAGTCAAGCACCAAATCCACAGGCAAAACCAAAAAAGTTAAGTTGTCTGCTACCGAACTCCTCGCACAACTGTTCAGCAAGAACACATCCAAACTCGACAGACAGTTAGAAGCAAAGAGACAGAAAAGATTACTGGCCTCCAAAATAAAGAAGGTCAAGGAAACGGAGAAGAAGTTCAGCAAGCATATCAAATACAACATCATCAAGAACCACAAGAATCACTCGGAAGAAGAAAAGAAGTACTTGGCAAAGTTACAACGTAAAAATGTCAACCAGTTGATCAAGTTAAGCGAGGTGGATGACATGGTAGTGAATGATGAAATCGAAGAATTGAAACTGTTACTCTCGAGCAACTCTAAAATCGTGCATAAAAAGGAAAAGAGAGTGAATACCAACAGAGCATTCATGGAAGACTTGAAGACAGGCGCAGGCAGTATCAACAGAGACCACCAATTGGAAGCATTTAATAAACGTGTTGCAGATGGTGTGCTTGCTGTACCTGGCTTGACTCCGGGTTTGGCTCCGGTAGACTACAACGAGTCTGATGAGGAATAATCTTATATGTATATTAAATCTATTAGTCTAATCTAAAGGTTCGAACTTAATGTAAAGCTATTGGCAAACTCTCTAATACTCATAAAGAATCTGCCTCAAATCACTTGTAATCTTACGAACACTTCTCCTCTTATCATCTAGTCCTGCTCTCAACAAACTCAAACTGCTCTTTCTGTATCTGTGCAACTCCTTGAAATTTCCAAATATTCCAATAAGACACTCCAAGCTCAACACCTTGGTCGCCTCGCTGTTACTCTTGAACGATGTGGTGGAAATCTCAAGTAAATTCTTTAACACGAAATCAATATCAGACGCCAAAATATCATGGTTTTCTCCAATAACCACCTTCAAAGTGCCTAATGATGACTTCAAAATCAACCTGGAGTTCCTCACTTTGAGCCCTTGAAGAATCATAGGCAAGATCTGCTTCAAGTTGTTAACCAATATCTTGTTCGACACATTTTCAATCATCACAGATAAGGTGTTCAAGTAGAGCTCAAACTTTTCTGGCTTGGCTTCAAAGTTCTGAAGCAACTGTGGCAAGATTATCTCAAACATCTGTTGCTTGTAAAGCAACTTAACATTCAAATTGTTGACCTTGGAAACAGCCCCCTTGACCTTTGTTCCGTTAACCTCGTTGCTAAACACTTTCAAGTCCGCAAACAAAATACGGAGAGAGTTGGAAATGAGGAGTTGTTTCTCATATGGAGTTTCGTCGTCAAACAATTGTGCAACTAACTTTTCAAGTAACCCTCTACCAGTTGGGTCCAACTTCATGAAGAGTGCCTTCACAGTCCAAATCAATATCTCAAACGAAGATTCATCCGATTTCTCAGAGATTTCCTCAAGGCTCGTTTGCGTGAAGCTAACAAACTTGTTGTTGACCAACGCTAGTGTTTGGAGGTACTGAACTCTCAATAAATCGTCTTTCTCGGCCTGGATAATCTCAACCAAACGGCTGTTGATATCTGGCAAGGTGGCCAGTTTGTCCACATTTGCCAACACCTTGTTGTAAACACCAATCATATAGTTTGGTTTTTCCAATACATTCTTGAAGTCGGTAAAGTCATTCAAAATATCCTGGTGTTTAGAAACTTGAATACAACGGACTATAAGTCCAACTAAATCTCCACCAGATTCAATCACCAAAATGTTTTCTTTAGTGGTTGGCAACAGCGACAATCTCTCGAGGAACTTCAGCACAAACGCCTTGTACCAAGTGTTCATCAAAAATGGTGTCTTCAGTTGTACTTTTGTCACCCATTCCACCAAACTGGCAACAATCAACTCGAAGATCACATTGGTTTCGCCGCTCAATTTGTTCAAGAGTCTGATTGACAAAATCTCCAACAAGTGTGAGTTAACACAGAGTTTTCCAGTCAACTCAAGGGTTGATCTCACCTTCTCTTCATCCTTGTTGCTGCAGTGAATATCCAAAGTGTTGAGCAAGTCGGCGATAATAATCTCTGCAACCAATTGTTGAGAAGCAGGATTGAGTTGGATTATAGTAACCAATGAACGGGTGATTTCATCCACGAGCATATCATTCAATGAGTTGGAGTGTTTTACGATATTGCTGAGCAAGTCATCGATGTAGCCCAATATTAACCTCACTTCGTTCTCGGTGAGAAAGTCGGGAATGACAATCATCTTGGTCAATTGTTGTACAATCTTTGACTTGAGAGTTTTCTCCATGCCCAGCGAGTTCATCAAGAGTTGGCCCATAAAAATGAGAAGGTAGTCCTTATAGTGCAACAACTCATTATTTTGCAGGAACTGCTGAAGAAATTGTGCGTTGGTAGTGGTTGATAATTTCTTGTATAAAGAGTGGTAGCCAAGGAGAACAAAACCGATATTATCCACTAAATCACGTTGTTTCGAGACGTTGAGAATCGAATCATCGACTTCTTCTTCTTGTTTAGGTGGGTGTGGTGGCGAAGAAGTGTTGAGGTACTTCCCCCAAACGTCATAAGAAAACAATTTCTTGATGACTTCGTTGAAAGTATGGATCGAATCCGACAGAACTATCGAGAGCAAGAGCACAGATTGTTTGGTCTTGTCTTTAATCTTGGCTACGTGTGGCGAAAGTTCATCCAAGCATGTCAGCAAGAAATTGTCAGATTCAGTGTCGTTCAACTTGGCCACAAGCACGCGCACAATATCCAAAGTGATCACGAGGGACTTGTTGTCATCCGAGTCGTCTATTTGGGTGTCATAGTGTTCAGGAATAACATCTTTTGTAGGGCTGAAGATGGAAACATCATTGTGCAAGATTTCGAACTTAAGTGCGTTCCATATGGTCAACCAGTATTGGTTGATTGCATCTGCTGAGTACGAGTCTATGCACAAGAGCAATGTAGCGAGAACATCGTTTCTGATGACGGGGTTTGTTGAAGTGAGTTTCTCAATCAAGTTGGGAATGGAATCTTTGATGTAGAGAGACTGTGCTGCGATTGTTTTCCTCAACTTGAGCTTGAGCTGCAGAGCAGTGATTTTGTATGGGTCGTTTGGAGGAGGAGTGAAGGAGATTGGGAAGTAGCAGAAACACACGTCGAACAAGTCGTCCAAGTACAGCAGGGGCACACCCGAAGAAACGTCAGTCTCGAGGCCGGATTCGCCAGCAAACTCAAAAGTCTCGCTGATGTAAATGTTCAAGTCGAACAGGGCAAGCAAGTTGCGAGGGTCTTTCTCGCCCGAGGCCAAGTGTATGAAAGTCTTGACGTACGATTCCGCGAGATTCGACTTGATGTGATCAATGTGACGTTTCAATCCCGATAAAACCGCAAACGCTTCGTGTCTGACTTTGGAAAGGTTCTTTCTAGGGTCGAACGTATTGAGTGCGTCCAAGACCTTAGCAGTATTATAGGCAGCCAAAAAGTTGTTTATGTCGACCAAATTTACCAACGCTTCTAAGGCCTGGAAGGCGGAAGTTTGGGCATCTGGGCCCGATAACTTGTCTGCGAAGAACAGCACCAAGACATTGATATCCTGTTTCAGTAGCTTTGACTTCAAAGTGGGTAAGACCGATGCAAGGCATGAGACAGCACGGCTACGAAGCTGTTTGTCATCTGGATCGGTCAAGCTGGGGCCAAGGAACTGAATGAACTCAAGTAGTGAGAGGTTTCCATTGAGGATGAGATCTGCTAGGGAGGATGAGTGGCGGGTAGCAGCAGCATCATCAACACCTACCGATGCGATGTACTGGTTGATTAAGGTGGGAGTATCCATGGTGATGAAAATTGATTTTCGTTCATTCACGAATCAAGATCCAAGGAGTGGATCATGATGGGTTGATGAGTTGGGGATAATTGGCTATTTGCTTGACTTTTGAGCGTAGATGAGAGACAAGAGTGTGGAGGAATTGCATACTTATACTATTGCTGAGGTTGTATACACAGTTTGAGCTGATAGAGGCTACAGCTTAGTGATTAGATAAGTGAAGATGAGAGGAAATGGTATATAAGCGTTGTTTGTAAAGTATTTGACTATACATTTGTTTGAACCTATACGTGAGAACTACATAGTGTATATTGCATGGCTCACTTTCGTACTCTCCACTGTTCAATTATCTGTTCATCATTATCCAAAGGTACTAAGATATTGGTAAAAATTTGCACCCATTATAAAGAGATGGACATATAAGAATGAAAGAAGATTGAGAGGGACGAGTTGGACGATTAAAGTAGAGTATTCAGATTGGGTGATTCACTATACGTACACTGAGTACTATACAGTTTATATACTAGCATATGCTCGTATACAGTCAATTCGTGGTTGATCTCTATTGTAAAACGAACAACGGAAGTTTCATAAATGAAACAGCAAATACCCTGCGCTTTATCTCTCATTGTTAAATAGAACCAATTACTTCAAACCTCAAATTCCAATCTCTTCCACTCTTTGTTGTTGGTGATATCCACTTAAAGCTAATAGTCTGCAAATTGACTCCTTTAGGAAGTCATTGTAAAGGCAAGATCGAGTGGAGAACTGGAAGAAGTTGAAACGTTCATCATAACCACGCCTCTACGAAAGACGTCCAGGTGAATCTCTCCGGATTACAATAACTGCATTCCCCACTCTCTACTCCCCTAATCTCTCTACCTGGCTTATCACAGCCGATTGTCTCATTGAAAAATGTCATTGGACATTCCAGTGACATTTTCAGCTGAGATTTTCGACATCTCTGAAAACTTCTGGCAGCATCTGACAGCTCTGATACACACAAGATCACTCTCAACTCAGCACAGCCTCATGTTACCACTTCAAATCTAGACTAAGCCTTTCAATTCCTCTCGTACTGCTCGTGCTGTCTTAATGTCTACCAACCACAAAACGCTGGTCCCCGTGTCTCCTTGTGTCACGGTACATCCCTTCTACGCACTAATTCCTATCCACCAGCATCGGCTGGTCAACTTCAAGGGGGATCATCGCCATCTCAAACACAAAGCACCACTGACTTCTCATAACATTACATCCCTTTCTCCTCTCCAATCATTTTGCTAATCCTTTATCCTCTAAATCATTTGCAATCGACTGCAGTCCACTACGATCTATTGTTTTCAAATCATTTTGTCTGTCATTCCCAACGTTCTCGCTAATTCTCACTAATTGTCCCTAGAAGGTTTTTGTCAGATCACTAAACCCTATCACTAATCTTTTAACTTTACACCATACGCAAAAGACAACTATAACTCTGCCAACCCCCTATCAAACTCATCCAAATCCTGCTAAATCCACTCAAATCCAGCCACACTCAATCAATTCCAATCTCAATAGCCCCAAATCCTCACCCTTCATTCCATCCCCTCATCCCTCATCTCAATACCTTGCCTCTTCTCACCCTCTACATGCCTTCTCCACTACCCAACATCTCCCGCCAGCCTCCCTATTTTTTTTCCCCCTAAACTCAATTTTTCAGCGCGCCCCACTACTTTTCATCGCCGCCCACAAAATTTCACACACCATTTCTCCTTAACTTCAAATCTCAAATCTTTTCGTTCTTCAAACACACACATCACCATGATCGAGATCCCCGACTTGGATGATGAGTACGATGGGGACAACGTCGTGCAGTACATGGGTCCGGACTCGCATCCTGTCCCTACTCCCATGCTTCCTCAGTTGACTGACTATAGTGTGCTGGTGCCCGCCACTGATCGCACTTTGAATCAGCCCCCACATCTAGGTGCTGCTACTCATAGCGCTCTGCATTCCGGGGGTTTGGGCATTACAAATGCTTCTCTACAGGCTGCATCTACTCCTTTATCTGGTCTGTTTCATGATTCCCATGGTATTGACGGTCCTGTCAACGGATCAACAACTGAAACTTCAGTACCACCACCAGCAGCAAAAGCTCAAGCACAAGCAACGGCACAACTAAAGGGACAAATCACTCCGCCCAATCGTATCCGAAGCATAGATCTCTCGGCAGTACCCACCTTCCAATCAGACGCGCTCTCTGAGAAATCAACCGATTTCAAACCATTCCTGTTTAATCTGAGAGTAATGGACGACTCGCCGCTCCAGGCTGCCACCACACCTAGTACAAACACACAGGCAACAACTCCAACACTCCAATTGGGCTTGGAAATACCGCACTCTGCTGCCGATACTTCGAGTACAATGAACCCGTTGGGCGACCCAATACGAAAGAACCTCGCTACCGACCTCAAGACCCCAGCAGAGTACACACTCCACATTGTATTCACGCAGTTTGTGCGCCACTCGGAACGCAAACTCAACATGTGCTTGGAATACCCACTCAACGAAGAACCTCCCATCATCGAACTCCTCTCTGAAGGTATTGATCCGCAGTTTGATAAGATCATTGCATCACTAGGGTACATTGCAAGACGTAAGCCCAAGCCAGTGATAGATAGTGTCATGTTCTGGCGGAAACTGAAGAGTGAGGTCGCACTGATGGCCGCGCTAGAGGTTGATCGAGTTGTTGGGGCAGTGAAACTGAGCATGTTGCGCAACGCAAGCATCACCCCCCTGCAGCCAGGCATAGTAAAGAATGGCAACACCAGCACAACGCTGAAGCGGAGTCTCAGTCTTATGCGCACACGTAGTTTTCTGAAAACCTCGGCGACTCACCGACGCAATCAGCTGGCGTCGTCTGTCGCCGCACTGTCGCCCACAGAATCCACCGCCGAGTTCAAGCGCAACTTCTATGACGAACTGGTGGTACAAGTGCGTGAAACAGCGATCCAAGCCGACCGCAAGTCGTTGGCTTCCATCTACATCTTGTGCCGTGTGCTCATCGAAGTGGTGAAACAAACTTCGTACACCACGATGGGCGAAGACCTACAGGATAAACTCGAGGAGATTGTATACACACAGCTCAAAACAACAGACCCCATCACGACAAGCCAGTCGTTGGTGCGATCGGCCAATTGGAACTTGTTTGCCGAGTTGTTGGGGCACATGTCGGAGAAGAACTTCCCAAGCGTGAGCGACAGGTTCATCGCAGACCTCGAGAAGGTACCTGCCCAGGTGAAGCTCGAAGATGAAGCCAAACTTCATTTGCTTATTCATGGCATGCGGTACCTCCGCTTGACCAACTACCCGTTGGACGTATTTGAAGAGAGTGCCGACTTTGTCGACCTGCTTGCTAAGTTCTTCCAAAAATCCCTGAACGAAACGATTGTGTATGCATATTGTGAGATTTTGCTGAGCTTGGTTCTTGCACTTGCGAATATTTTGACTGCTGAGACGAACCATCCTACTTGGGTGGATGCAATCGAGAAGATCTTTGCCAAAGCACATCTGATTTGGAGGCAGTCTACAAGCGCAAGTTCCACCTCTGGCGGAACTTCTTCGACTGGAGCCAACAGCTGGAGCTACTCTCTCAACTTGATGACATCTGCCTTGTGCGTACTGCGTCGTGAACTTTTTGGCGAGCAGTGGTTCAAGGTAATTGAAGACAACAGCTTCAAACTCAAGCCAAAAGTCGATATTGAGGACCGCACCACATTTGTCGTATGTGTTGCACGGTTGGTATGGGTCTATATATACAGGTTACCCGACACATTAAACAACACAACCAAGAAGTTGGATAGTCTTTTCCAAATGATGTTTTTCAACACGAGCAAGAAGCAACAGTGGATAACTTCAGACGCTTTTTTGATTAACGCGATGGTAGAGCTCGTGCGGATCGTTGGGTTCCATCACTTGAACTATGTATTGGATAATGTGTTAATCAAGTTGCTCAAGCTCAGTTTCAACGGCACGGAGATTGTTTCTGCCGAGCGTGTGATACTCTGTGTGAAGGCGTACCTCTGTATCTTGGGGGACTATGAACTGACAAAGCGGCCTGACTTTCCCACCGATGAGGAGTTTGGAAATCCTGGTGGCAGCTCGAGAAAGCAGTCGGCGCACAACGACTTTACATTCTTGGCAAGGTCCAGCACGAATGCAGCATCGCACGACGAGATTTGTAGGACTTTTGCGCAAACTTTGAGGCTGTTGGACGCGCAGTGCGGGTGCGAGGTATGGCTGACGGACGGGTCAAGTATCAGTCCTGTTACATCGACACCTTCTAAGGCGCAGCTGGCCTTCTCTGCATTGCACCACTTGGGACTCGACTTTGCCTACCAGCCAACAACAGAGTTGCAGTTTGAACTTTTTGCCACCTTGATCGAGGCGATTCCGTGGACGATGGTGGGCACCGAAGGTGGAGCCAATGGCAGAGACGCACCATCGCCATCGCTGCTGGCGATCTCGTTCAAGAGCGTTGTTGAGGTTTTGACGCGCAATGCAGTGCATCTGAATGTGCGTGTGGCCCTGGCCGCGGTTGGGGCCCTCAAGAACTTGGCGACACGCAAGAACCCGAGCAGCTTGGTAACGATCTTTGCCAAGATTGCGTTTAGGTTCACAGACAAGCCTGGACCTACGTACAACTTTGACTACATCAATCTGAGCGAGTTCAGCCGGTTGCTTAAGATATACGTGGACTTGCTCCACTGTTGGCTCAAACAGTTTAGCGAGAAGAAGGACGCAGCAACGAAGAACCCATTGGCACAAGATGACGAAATGATGAACCAGGATGTACTCAACGACTTGTACCAGATCAACCACAAGCCTGATGATGGCAAGGGTCCTGGACCCGGTGCCGGTGCAGGTGCGGCAGCCGGTAACCGACTGAGGTCGGAACTGAACCCACGCGACGAGCTCGAGTGGAAAACAATTGTAACTGTAATAGAAGAAGTGGAAGGAAACGGGCTTTTCTTCTTGTGCTCGCAAGACTCGAAGACAAGACACTATGGTGTTGCGATCCTCAAGTTGGTGGAGCAGTTTGACGTTGCCATATACAAGGTGACGGATAACGTGGAGCCAAATACAACGCACTCGCGTACTTCGTCCAAGTTTGCAGCCGATATAGGGACGCGTTTAATCCATGTGTTGGAAGATGTTGACTTTGTCGAGTTGATCAAGCCATACCGTAAGTACCTCAGTGTGCCTGAGCGCACACGTTTGACCAAACTTAAGAACAAGCGTAACATTTTGGCACGGTTAGCTGAGTCTGACTACGGGATCGACGCTACAATTTGGTTCAGGTTGTACCCCAAGTTACTCGACATCTTTTTCGAGCGGTGTCCAATGCCTGTTGCGATGTGCCGGCTGATTGTGTGTGTGCGTATGGTGCAGATGCACGAGTTGGTGCATGAGTTTAGCGAGAGCTATAAGAACTATACGTCGTCGCTCTTTTCGCGGACGCTGCAGTCGTACCCACCAGAACTCTTGGTGAACCAGTGGAAGCTCTACTTGATATTTGCATGCTGTCTGCTTACACTGACGAACGACCAGAAGATTCTGTTCCCCACGCAGCCCACACACGGGCGCAAGAAGTCGATGCAGATGTTTATCCAGCATCAGAAGATTACGAGTGCCAAGTCAGTATTCAGAATGGTGATTCCGTTGCTCAAATCGCAGCAGCCGATGGTACGAGACGCCGTGATTCTGGGATTGAGCTGCATCAATATCAACATCTTCGGCCCGTTGATTGAGAACATCCCGTCAAGTGTAAACGAGTGGGAGCTCACGTTGAAGAAGCGCGACACGGCAGAAGACCGTTTGCGCATTGAGATTGTGCATATTCTCAACAACGTGACTGACAGGTTTAAGAGTGATCCATACATCTACACCGACGAGTGGCTGATTGCCAACTTGATGGGAATTATTAAGAACGTGAAGACGTTTTTGTCACTTCCACATGTTCAAACTGACGTGACTTTCCAGAGACTCCGTAGATACTTCAGTGGGCTTGTTGAGAATGTGTTCATTGGATTGCAAGAGCATTCTGGCTTGAACAAGTGGTTTCCATTTGAGGCACGCATTGGTTGCTTCAACTACTTGAAGGAATGGTGTGGTTACGGCGATGCAGAGCTCACTGAAGATCGATACAATGCAATTATTGCCAAAGTGAGCCAGCAAAAGGAACAGACGTCTGCCGTCGCGATCTTAGAGGTGGAGCGCAAGTTGCTCCAGTTCTCAACGTTGAGCTGCATGGCGGTGCTCTGTTCGGCGCCGATAGTGCAGCAGTTGGAGATTCCTGGAAGAGTGGCTGTGATTTCGTTCGATATTGCAGGGGTGATGGGATGGATCCACGCTCTCTTTGTACTGGAGAATGAACGGGCACGCGAGATTGGCAAGATTGCGCTCCGCAACATCCTTACGCTCAACTTGGACAACAAAGAGATCTACAAGGAGGTTATCAAGCAGTGCTACATGGTGAACGAGAGTTACTTTACGATTTTCGTCGATGTATACATGCAGAAAGGCATGTTGACGGATGATATTCCAAATGACATTGTGTGTCTTGCTGGATTCTTGGTTGGAAACGACCAGTACGAGGTGAGACATGCTGCGATGAAGGTTCTCAAGTACATTGAGCAGCACTTTTTCCAAACAAACGTGGTTGAGAAATTCACTGAGTACGTGAGCAGCCGCACCCGCGGTATCTACAAAAAAGCCTTGTACGAAGTAGCGAGCCACTGGGCAAGTTTGCACCGCGAAGGGGTGTACGTGCGGATTAGTTACATGTCAATGTACTTCAACTTGGTGGGTAAGAAGGCGCAAAGCGACATTTTGACTTGCTTGCACCCTTGGATGCAGATTGTCGAGTTGCGCCAGCAGCTTGGCGATGAGGGCGAAATTGCACAGTTGGACGCTTCTTCGACAATGGTACTCAACAACTTGTTCGAAATTAGTGTCCGGTATGGCGACCAACACGGCGAGATCGAGGCTTTGTGGGTTGCCTTGGGAGGGAGCTTTGCGAACAACTACAACACGATTGTCGACTACATCATCAGTACGTGTTTGGAACGTAAGAATCCTGTGTTTGTTGAACATTCGCGGCAGATTATCGACTACTTGGCATTTTCGCAGGGCGACCCATTGTATATTATTGACAAGTTGATTGCCAACTTGCAGCCCAAGTCGATGGTTCCACCGCAGCTGACTCTCCTGGGTGCTCCAGACTTGGAAGAGCTTCCGTATGTTGCTAATCTTTGGCGCATAGTGACTTACACTGATAAGGACGCTGCTTTTTCTTTGGGCCAACTCTCGATGGTTTTCCTTGTAGACTTGTTCACGATCCAGAACGACCGCATGCTCGAGCACCTTCCACTTTTGTTGCACGTTGCGTTCCTGCTTCTCGATCACTACTTGTACATTGTGCAAGAACAAGCTGGAGCGCTTTTGATTCAGCTCATCCATTCGCTCGCTCCGATGGAACCCAAGTCTGCTGAGACGATGGAAACGCTCCGCAAGCGCGATCATCTGAAGTACTTGTGGGTATACGACGACTTGAACAATGATAAGAGGGGCGCACGTACGCCGCAGAACATGGACTTGTTGGCGCGCAACGTTTTGGATATCTTCAAGGACGTGTCGCCATCTCTTCAGGACGAATGGTCACGGGTATCGCTCCAATGGGCGACAACATGTGCTGTGAGACACATTGCATGTCGTTCGTTCCAGATATTCCGTAGTTTGCTCTCGTTCTTGGACCAGGGAATGCTAAAAGATATGTTGCATCGGTTGTCGAACACCATCCTGGACGAGACGTTAGACATCCAGGGGTTTGCAATGCAGATCTTGATGACGCTCAACGCTATTACAGCTGAGTTGGATCTGGACAAGTTAATTGACTTCCCTCAATTATTCTGGTCTAGCGTAGCCTGTTTATCAACGATCCACGAGCAAGAGTTCATCGAAGTGCTTCTGACAGTGTCGAAGTTTGTTTCCAAGATTGACTTGGATGCCCCCGACACTGTTTCGTGTTTGATCTCGACGTTCCCACCGAAGTGGGAGGGCAAGTTCGAAGGATTGCAGCAGGTGGTGCTTGTGGGGTTGCGTTCGCTGAACTCGTGGGATACCACGCTCAAGTTTATGGACAAGTTGAACACGTTGAAAGACAGTGAGGTGATAGGAATGGGCGCTCTGCGCTTGCTCACTGCCGTATTGGCTAACTTGCCTCGGTTCCTCCACGCTTTAGACCAAAAGACGATGCCGCGCGATGTTGCTGATTGCGCGATGCTCCTCAGTAAGTTGAGCAGCGAGTCTGGCCAAGAGCTGTTGTCGAGAATCTTGGTCTCGCTCGCTAAGAACAGGTTCAGATCCAAGAAGGACTTTTTAGCTCAAACAATTCTGACGATCCGCACTATCTTCTTCCCAGAGTACGCGGCACAGCTGTTAGTACTTTTGTTGGGGCTTCTTTCAAACAAGATGGACTGGGTGAAGTTGGAAACAATGACTGTCTTGAAACACATATTTCCTTTGGTTGACTTGCAACGCGAGGAGTTTGTCGGTGTTGGAGCTGATCTCATCTCGCCATTGTTGCGTCTTCTCTTGACGGACTACGCTGAACCAGCACTCGAGGTGTTGGACGAGGCCGCTGTAATTTCCGGTTCGCAGATCGACAAGGACGTGTTACGCATGAGTTTGGGCAATCAGCAAATGAAGAAGGAGTACGAAAAGACTGCCACTTTGTTTGGTGTACCGGACGAGAATGGTTGGGCTATTCTGATGCCCGCAGTGACTGCTGCGTCGACACGTAATAACATACACGCTGTGTTTTCTACGTGTGTCGCGCCTGTTGAGGACCCAGAGGAAGACTCAATGGAAGCACAAGAGATCCAGTTCCACATGGAAGACTATTACAACAACAACAGTAACAACAGTAACCACGCTGGTAGCCACCATGATACGGTTTCCATGCTGGTAGAAGAGCCTGACGCCTCCTTGAGTAATGTGTGGGCAGCTTTGGACGACTTTGACTCGTTTTTCACCAAAGATGAGAATGCACCTGTTACCAATGCGCGCAACACTGTAATTCACTTACAGCAGCAGCAACAGCAGCTCCAGAATCAATTGCCCGGTCACTTACACCACCAGCACAGCGCTCTGGTAGACACAAACAACTCTGTAGACACGCTCATGACGCCGATGGATTCAGCTCCATTGGTATATGACAAGAAAGCGTCGGTGATTTTGAATCGCAGTTTAGCACGCACACAAAGCAACATGTCGTTCAAGAGCAGTCTCGCAGACATGATGGGAACTTTCCCTGCGAATGCTAGCGTGCAAAACGGGACTCCTCCAATAGTAAACTCGCCGTTGGCTAGCAGCGTGACGGTGAAAAGATCGTATATTCCGTTCAGAAATAGCAGACAGGGAAAGAAACACGAGACGATGATGACGATTGAACAAGAACACAACCAACAACTGCAACTGCTGCTGCAACATCAACAGCAACTGCAACAACTGCAACAACAACTGCAGCAGCAATTGCCACCCACTTCCCCTTTTAAAACGCCCATCATTAGCAACCTGAGCTTCAACAACTCGTACAACGCGTCGCCCACTTTCAGCGGGTCGGAGCTGAGCCAAACCAACTTGGAAGAACGGTTTGAAAACTTGAACTTGTTGAACAAGAAGAAACAGAAGAGAAAAACACAGGAAGGGTTCCTGAGCCAACAAAGTTTGGCATAAGATGATTGCACAGATATTCCAATGTAAATATAGAAATACACAAGTGGAGTAAGCCGAAGTTGAGGTTGCGGAGTTATAACGTAGAATAGCAACAGTAAAGCGAATTGACGAATGCACAGGTAAACAAAATTATTTATGAGTTGAGTGCAGAGTATCCTAATACAGTTTAATGCCAGAATGGTGGATGATCGTGAATGTTGAGTGAAGAAAATTAGAGGACATGAGAAGTGAAGTTCCGGGCTGAACTACGGAAATTTGTATTTACCAGCGAAGAATTAATTAGGTGAAAGGACAGATGTTGAACTATAGCTGAAATCTTCTTGTGAGCTCTACTTCAACACCATTTTGACTCCTCTACTGAGTTGAAGAGTACTGGTATGAATCACAACATGATCCTACTTGGGATTGCATTGTGTAATATGTGAAACGTCAAAGCAGCACAATAGAATGCCAACACTAGTCATTATTAGCATAAACGAGGTCTCAAGACGTCGCGATCCATCGTAAAGCCTCTCTGAGTGCACCTTGAGGCTCTCGTTATTCCGGGTTCCACACCACCTTGTGCGGATGGGCATAAATATGCTAAGCAGAAATATAGGGTGTTCACTTGACGATATGGACCCCGCTCTCACCCCATTCTTTGCAAGTTCACTCGCCTTTCGTTCATCTCTTTCGTACTCTGCTTCATCCTTCGAGTCAAGCTCCATCTTCGTGTCTTCCTCCATGTGTGTTCGCTAAATGATTGGTATATCACGTGCCATGTTTCCCGATTGGATTTGCAGCCACGACATTGGGTTGACAAGACATTTACATCGAAGAAAATTTTGAGACGACATTTTCATAAAGTTTTCACTCACCATCAAGATGCCACCAAAGAAGAAGGTTCCACAGATATCTGATAAGAACAAGGCCAAGGCGAAGGTCAAGGCGGCCGATGACAAGGCTTTTGGTCTTAAAAACAAAAACAAGTCGAAAAAGGTGCAGCAGCAGATCAATATGATGAAGGCAGGAGCCGATGGGGGTATGGCAAAGAAGAAGGAGGCCGAAGCGAAGGCCAAGGCTTTGGAGAAGAAGGCCTCCGATGACGCCAAAAAGGAGGCAGCAGCATTGTTTGGGATTGTTCAGCCAAAGGTTCCATTTGGTGTTGACCCCAAGTCCATAGTGTGTGAGTTTTTCAGGAAGGGAGTTTGTACAAAGGGTGCCAAGTGTAAGTTTGCGCACGATCTTAACATTGGACGTAAGGATGCGAAGAAGGATTTGTACACGGATGCAAGAGCAGAAAAGGAAGAAGATACCATGGACAATTGGGATGAGGAGAAGTTGAAGGCCGTTATTCTCTCGAAACATGGGAACCCAAAGACCACCACAGACATTGTGTGTAAGTTTTTCATCGAAGCCGTTGAGAACGGTAAGTACGGTTGGTTCTGGGTGTGCCCTGCAGGCGGTAACGAATGTAAATATAGACATCTGTTGCCTCCAGGGTTCGTATTGAAGACGAAGGAACAGAAGAGATTGGAGAAGATGGCCGCAGACCTGGCTCCAAAGATCACATTAGAAGACTTTATCGAATTGGAAAGAGGAAAGTTGGATAAGTCGAAGTTCACTCCAATCACCATAGAATCGTTCAACGAGTGGAAAAAGAAGGTACAGACAAAGAAGGCAGAGGCAGACAAAAAGGACAAGACAAAGAGGCTGTTAACAGGCAGAGAAGTCATCTTGAACAAGTTCGCAGACAAGTTCTACACAGAGGAAGAAGACGACACTGGAGACTCTTGGGACTTGACACAATTCAAAAAGGATTTACCTGACACCGATGAGAATATTAAGGATTACGGTGATGGCTCCAACGTCCAGGAGTTCTACCAATCCGAAGCTAAGGATGAGGAAAGTACTCAAGCATAGATGCGGATGCATTGTGATTGTCGAATTCATTGCAATGAACAAAGAGTGTATACGCCTTCTTATTTGTATATTAGAGATTGAGTACCTGATACTCTTCAGTCAATAAACCACTATTGAGGATAACCTTGTAATATTCCCAGACTAACTAAATGATCAACTATGAACCTTCTCTACTCTTCTCGGTGGTATTCTTTCGAAAGATCTTCTACGACCTTATTTGCTTCTTTGAAAAACTCCCTATCATCATCAGTAAAGAAGCGTACATGGATGTCAGTACCGTCAAGCATTTCAATACCTTTCACCACCCGCCGTATCCATTGGGCTCCTCTCTTGTCCATTTCCTCTAGCTCAAAGAATCGATTGGTTTCCAAGATATTTTGCAAGTCTGAGTATCTGTGTTCTTCAGGCTCTTGTTTGTTCTGTTGGTCTCTCGACGGATCTCTCGATGGAAGTGGTGGCCTCTTGTCGACTATATTCCCCTTAAGCTGCAGTGGTTTCTTAGGGATCATTGGTGGAAGCAGTTTTGTTTTCACAGGCTCGTCGCTGAGGTCTATCAAGTCGTCGTTAATCACAACCTTTTTCCTTTTCAATTGCAAGAGCTGTTTCACTTCATTCAAGATTTTGCTGTCGTCGTAATCGGAAAACGAGTCCGTCACGTATCTGATGTATATTGCCAGGATCTGGCTCGGGTACTTGACGGCCAAGTCCACGTATGCCTCGAAATCGTGCTCTCCAGAGTCACCTATGCATACAAACTTCTTTTTTGGGAAGTCGTTCACTATTTTATACAATACCCTCTTCTTGCGCAGTGATGATGGTTCCATGAGAGAGCTGATGATGTTTCCAGTGTATTGTTTTAAGTGGATCGAGTTGAGTGGGAGACCTGCCCACCTCATGAACTCGCTGATGGTCAGGTACAACTGCCATGGCGAGTTAGAGACGTAGTGGTACGACACGTTTTTCATGGATGTGTACCACTGTGTCATTGCTGGGATCCCCCACAGTCCCACGTCTTTCAAGAGGAGGTTCTGCATAAGCTCTCGCTTGTCTCCAATCACACCGGTGAGTTTGATGGTGTCATCGATATCACTGATGATGCCCACGCCCGACGAGTTAACGATGTTGATGTCTTGGAAGGTAAAGATGGTTTCATCGCTTCTTGTCCGCACCTGCACCAACAGTGGTTCGTATGTAGTTCTTAGGGTCAATTCGAAGTGACCATTTTGGTCTGTTCGCACACTGTGCGAAACTATCCCGTTATTTTCCTGGGGCTGTACCAGGCCTACTGTGGCAACCAAGTCTGCACCTGGGATTGATCTTGATATGAAGCATGCCAAACGTTCCTTCACCATATCATCTCCGTTGCTCGATGAAGTTGACAGTGATTGGATGCTTGGGGAAGGCGAGAGTGGCCGATCTACGATACTTGCGTCGTCGTCCAGTTGGCTCAAGACGTCTTGCTCAAGGTTTGCATCTTCCAATCTGTTGATGGCCTGTTGCTGAGCAACAGTTGGTGTGTTGTATCTTGTAATCTGGCGTGCGAGCGAGAGGATAAGTCTATTTTTCCTTGTCATGAGTCCTGGACATGAGACCCAACCTTTGACGTCTATGGACCACTCGTTTTCGCCCTTGATGGTGGATTTGGTGGTGTAGGATGGGAATAAGGTGATGGTGGTGTCCTTGGGGAACACCAAGTTGCCATTTTCGTCGTACAAATTAGACTGGTTGGTTGAACTGGAACCGTCGCCAAAGGTACGCAGCAGGTTAACTCTCTGGGACACTCCCTGAGCAAGCAGCAGCACCGAGTCAGTTATGCGAGGCATGTAAGTATCACGCGTTGCGCGAGCCAAGCCTAGGAAGCGCAGACGCTTCAGCTGGTAGGGAGCCGCGCCCGAGGACGCAGCATCGTTCACATTATTTGCAGAACTGTCCATAATAACATGGCGTTGTTTCGCCCACAACTTATGAAGGGCCAACTGAGGCTTGTTGTAGGGATGCGAAAGAGACCTGTAGTCGCGAAAGATAGCTGCTAGAAGCCTGAACTTGGACTGCTTGGGCGGAAGACCTGGCTTTTGAACTGAAGATTGGCGCGGGTGACGCTTGTATGCGGAAATCGCCTTCCAAAGTCGATAGAATCGATGATTGGACCTCAATGTGGACTGGGAGGTGTGCTTAACTCACTTGGATCTGTTCGTACAGGAAAGGTGAACGGTTGTGATGAAAAGGATGATTTTATATTAATTTCATTAGATTTTTGGATATTTTGGGAAGCTGAGAGAATAAAGCAGAAACATGGGAAATTGGTGGAGTGTTGATGGAGAGCTCAGAGAAGACAGAGGTACACAAGTAAGACTAGTTGGATGGAGCAGTAGGATTGTAATGAGTACTAATTTTTAAGCCTCATCTATGAGTACATAGTGGATCACAGTGCATGTTGTCTAGATATCTAAGTCACGAGATCAAGTATCGTGGAGATGGTAGTATGGACGTACTATTTAGGAGATACTATACAAGGACATGTGGGCATAATTAAGTTTGTTTATCAGGGTTCTGTGGAGAGATTAGTTTCAATCTGAACCCGTATTAGTATGTTTAAGGATAAACTATGGTGCTTTTCTTCATACATTAGTTCTAATTATAGTGCCATGGTGATTTGGTCTTCACAGTATGATATGCGCATGAGATAGCCCGTAGCAACAATAACGTTAATCTTCAGGTTATCTGTAGAGTCAGGTAGTTCTATCAAGTTTCGAATAGGATATTCATTTAAATTACTCCCATTCTCTAAATATTCGTTCCTGCTGTTGTTCAGGTACCAAGTATAATAGTGCACATGCTCTACTTCTGTCTTATCATGACTATGGAGTCATTGGTATTGGTAAGGCTGAGACTGCGTTATGATATTGGCAAACGTCATACTCATCCTAAGTAGTACATCCATGGCTTAACTACATCCTCAGATACTCGCAAACATAATTATATATTAGCATGTACTCAGTCATGCACTTCTACCTCAACGTTTATAAGCCACCAAAACTACTTCTGATCCGTACCGGCCCTAGTGTCTGTATTTTCCAGTTCTCAAATGTATACTGTTTTCATCTCCACCATCTTCGTTCTCTTTAATTCTCGATCTTCTCGATCTCCTCACCCCGTTCTTTTCCTCCCCATCTTAAAATTATCTGCACTGTAACATTGAGATCAATCATTATAATTGATCATTAGACTTTCATTAAATTAATTAACCAACCACACCAAGTATCATACTATTATAAAGATATTCTGCACCATCCTCCTACCATTTTTGCTCTCTTACATTCATTCTCCTCTTACCCTCATCCTCTTCACCACACCCTCCCCCTTCTCAATAATTCCAATCTGTCACCATCTGCCAACGTAATTCCCCATAAACAAAATTCGCAAAATCAAATAAAATAGGAGACAACCATGGCGGAGCTTTCTATAGGAAACGAACTTAAAGACGCCTACAAACAAACATCCAAGTGGATCAACAACGGTGTTCAATGGCTTAGTGACATTGAGGAATTCTACAGGGAAAGGGCCAACATCGAACGCGAGTATGCCGACAAGTTACGTGAGTTGTGTAAGAAGCACTTTGACAAGAAGCTGAAGATCTCAGCTTCTCTTTCTGTTGGTGATGAGCCCCAGATCACACCGGGATCGTTGGAGAGTGCTTCGCTTGTCCTTTGGACAGATGTTTTGACCCAGACTGAGGCGATTGCCAATGAGCGGACGCAATTGCAAAGGGAGATTGGTTCGAAAATCGGAGACAACTTGGCCAGTTTACGTGGGAAACTGGCCCTTGTCGCTAAGAATATCGAAAGGGTCAACGATTTCTTGAGCACGGAAAAGACAAAGTACGAAGATGAGGTCAACAAGGCGAAGAAGCATTACGACTCGCTCTGTGTACTGACCGAACTGGCCCGTGAAAAGGCAGAACGTAACGCAGGAGACAAGTACCAATCGCGGTTGCATGAGAAAGAATCTGAAATGAACATTGGCAAGAACGACTACATCATTAAGATTGCCGTTTCCAACAGACTCAAAGATAAATACTACTACCAGGACTTACCGGAAGTATTGGATTACTTTCAAGAATTGAACGAAAGTAGAGTCGGAATCTTGAACAAGTTGCTTAAGAATGCGTCTATCATCGAAAGAAACGCAAATGACAAGGTGAAGGAGAAGTTGTACTTGATAGACCAAACTATCGAACAAAATGACCCCAAGTTGGACACTCTGATGTACATCAAGCACAACTTGAGAGGATGGAAAGAACCCGAGGACTTTTACTTTATCCCCAGTGCAATCTGGCACGACGATGAGTCTCTTGTAGTAAAAGAACCGGAATTGACTACACTCAAACGTCAACTTCACAAGGCTACAGGAGAGTACCATCTGTTTGAAACAGCATGCTTGGAAAACAAACAACGACTCGAAGAATTGACGGCTGAAAGAAAGGCCGATGGAGCCAACATGACCCTCAAATTCGACGCAAAGCTTTCGGCGACATTACTGGCATTGCAAACATTCATGAAGAACGACTCCCAAAGAGTACACAAGGAAGTCGAGATCGAAATCATCCAGAACTTTGCAGGCGACCAAGACTTGCTGTACGTGCAAGAACAAACGGAGTCCAAGGGCAGATTCGGGCTTTTCAAGAAAAAGTCCATCAAGAAAGCAGACACACAACAACTGCTTGGAGGCTCGACGCACACACCTGTAGTCACAGCGGGCTCTGGGGCGTTCAATTTGCGTAAGAAGGCTCAATCATTAATCTCCAACGCAACAGGTTCATCCATAGGATCAGGACAAACCACAGCCAGAGCACTTTACGAATACGCAGCCACCGGCGATGACGAAGTATCGATACACCCTGGTGACACGTTTGTGGTGCTCGAGGAGGACGACGGAAGCGGATGGACGTCGATCCAATTGCCTGACGGTGCCCTGGGATTGGTGCCATCAACATATGTAGAGATCACCCACAAAAAACAAGGGCCTTCAGTAGCACCAAAAAGAGGAGCCAAGAGAGTGCAGTACTTGGAAGCATTGTACGATTACACAGCTGATGGGGATGACGAGATATCGATACTGGCTGGAGACAAGATAGTACTTGTGCAGGACGATTTGGATGGAAGTGGCTGGACTGAGGGTGAGGTGAACGGAGTCAGAGGAATGTTTCCTACGAGTTATGTGAAGAAGGTATAAATCGATTCACATGCATTATTCAGTGATTTTTGATCTTGAATCGTCCAAGTAATCTTGACTCACTGTATACTTGACAGATTTGTCACATTCATCCAAATCAGTCTACAAAATTACATTCACATAGTTTGAATAGACAATGACAAAATTCATACTCTTTGAATCAAAGTATCGTGTGAACATATAACAAACGTAAAATGCAGTTCAAGGAGATAGCGTAGCTTGAATACTCTACAACTAGACAGTCTAGGCTATCGCCTAGACGCTTTGTTCTTTCATGATTCTTTCAAAATGTATTATTACCACACCTATACACCTAGTAAACGTCACCTGGGATCTCAAACACAACCTGCTTACCAGTCAACTTCGAGTAGACCTGTTGGAAAGACTCCAACTTGTAGTCGACGGTGGTAGCGTCCTTGGAGTCCAACAAGACCTTTTGGATCTTGTTACCACCAACCAAGTATCTAACTCTCTTTCCGACAATCTCGGTAGGGAAAACCAAGTCTTCCAAGATCTTGTCGTGGACAGCGGTCAAGGTTCTGGATCTTGGTCTCTTTTGTTGTTGTCTAGACTTTCTAGCTGGCTTTGGCAAGATTCTTCTCTCAGCCAAGAACACAACATGGTAGTCAGAGAACTTCTTCTCCAACTCTCTGGTCAATCTGGTCTGGACTTTTCTGTACGATTGCAAAGATGGGACTGGAACAAAGATGGCCAAGGCCTTCTTTCCCGAGCTAACTTCAATCTCCTTGATGGACTTGAATTGCAAAGGTCTCAACTCAGCCTTCAACTCAGCTTGGCCTTCCAAGTCGACGAAAGCTTGAGCAACCTTCAATTCCAATTCACTTGGCTTCTCAGACAAAATCTTACTAGCAGCAGACATATTGTATGGGTGGTTATATGTGTGAAGACCGGTGGTGTATATGTTAATTTTTTTTTCCAATCCGTATACAATGAAAATTTTCAAGTAAAGTAGCGGCATGGGTCTTTCGCGGCACGGGTCTTTTGGTAGGTGATGGCTGTAGCACAAAGATGCTAAAGTGTGCAAAAAATTACCCGACTAGTGCACACGTGATATTAGGGCAACAGACCTAGATGACATGCAGGCAGGCAATTGTCTGCAGGAGTACTTATCACATCAAAATTGAACGTGGGGTTCAATATGCTTAAACGACAAGTTCTAGGGATAAGCAGACGGTACTCGATGGCATCGTTAGTAGAGCAAGCCAAGAAGGCAGCAGCATACAAGGCAGTTGATGACAACTTCCCAGCACACGCCAAAGTCGTCGGAATTGGATCCGGATCGACTGTGGTTTACGTTGCGGAGAGAATCGGTCAGTTGGCTAACAAGACTGACTTTGTCTGTGTTCCTACTGGGTTCCAATCAAAGCAGTTGATCATTGACAATGGGTTGGTGTTGGGTTCGATTGAACAGTTCCCTGTGTTGGACATTGCGTTTGACGGTGCGGATGAAGTGGACAAGAACCTCAATTTGATCAAGGGAGGTGGAGCATGTTTGTTCCAGGAGAAATTGGTAGCCAGTGCAGCCGCCAAGTTTGTGATTGTTGCTGATTACAGAAAGAAGTCGAGCACGTACTTGGGAGCTGGGTGGAAGCAGGGAATCCCAATTGAGGTTGTTCCTAACTCGTATGCTACTGTGACCAAGCAGTTGCACTCGTTGGGTGCCAAAAGTGTGAACTTGAGACAGGGAGGGCCAGCCAAGGCTGGACCTGTCATCACCGACAACAACAACTTCTTGATCGACGCAGACTTTGGAGAAGTCGAGGACCCAGAGAAGTTGCACAAGGACATCAAGTTGTTGGTTGGTGTTGTGGAAACCGGGTTGTTCACGGGTATGGCGGAAGTGAGTTACTTTGGAGAGGAGAGTGGAGAGGTCCTGAGTTGGACCAACAAGGAAGCATAACAGATCTCATACTAGCTGGACACAATAGTAACAAGAGTACGCTCTTATTATGAGTCAAATTAGGCATTCTAATGCTGAATAATGCTCGTATACGAAGACCAAACAATAAGCAGGCTTATGTATACGAATAAACCATAACCCACCGATAAACAAGAGCATGGAGTAGATGTGTCAACCAGAAACGATCCCGAATTGGCTGATTTTGGAGGATTCCATGCATGAGCATACATTTTGACACATGTTAACCAATATCAATTGGTTACCAACGGACTGAAAAATGGAGAAATGGTCTGAAATGTTGTATATCGATACATTGAAAAAGATAGTCAAGATCTCGGCAATTACCTATTACGAAATCAAACATCACAAGACTAAGCGTATAGATACGATTAGCAGAGTTGCATGTTTTGGCAAAAGTTTATTTCGCTTAAGCTTTAACGTTTTCTTATTGCTTTGACGTTAATATAATGTCGGATGGTACGTGTTCCCCACGTTACTTGTAAGGCTATCAAAGAAATGGATCATTTTTCTACATTCAACGTCTCTAAATTCGCGTTACAATAGGTTTTTCATGTGTTTTTTTTTTTTCATTCTTTCAGTTAAACACGTCATGGATTGATCTGAAAATTCCATATATTGTCCAGTAGCGTTTTTCAAGTCTTATCTTCCCAGCCCTTCCAATACAGTGAAATCTTTCATCTCCAGTTCGATACTCTCATCTTAACTTCTTTCTTCCTCTCTCTCTACAACCTCCAATTAAAAACTTATTAAATAAATGCCAAAAGACAAAAGAATTAGAATCTCTAGCAGCGCTAGCAACAGGGTCTAACTGCGCCCTATCTTTATGTGTACATCCACTCACCTTCAACCTTGTCGAGTTTCGTCCTTTTACCTCAGACCTACTTGGAGTGGCTCGATATCCAGTTCAACGTTTCGAACAAACCAGTTCCGTCGACTGCGATGGTGGGTATGACGGACCACGTGTGTTCTCCCGTCAAGCTGTTCAAGTCGAATCGTTCAATCAATTCCTTGGGCTTGATTGCACCCGGCACGTCCTGCTTGTTGGCCAAGACCACCAACAAACAGTCGGCCAACTCTTTGTCTGTGATCACACGTAACAACTCCTTCTTGGACTCTTCCAAACGCTTCACGTCACTCGAGTCAACAACATAGATAAGCGCATGCGAACCAGTATAGTAATGTCTCCACAAAGGTCTGATTCTCTCCTGTCCACCACAATCCCACACAGCAAACGAAACATTCTTGTGCTTAACAGTCTCCACGTTGAACCCAACAGTAGGAACCGTCTTGGAAGTCTTGCCCAATTTCAACTTGTACAAAATCGTCGTCTTACCGGCGTTGTCAAGACCGAGCATCAAGATTCTCATCTCGCGGTTCTTGAACAACTTTGACATCAACAAGCCCATCTTATCCCTGGTGTATTTGCGTGTTGTTGGAAGAGGAAAAGAAGAAAAAGTTTATGTTTAATATGTCTGATTCAACAACCGCAAATAGACGATACACGCGAACGTAAATGAAAACACACGCTTCACGAACCTTTGGGGGGGTTTTTTGGCCCACAAAAGGACACACAACAGGGCACAGCTACTCCAATAATTTGGGTTGTGTCGTTGCAGAAATCGTGTTGGGCGAAGAGAGCAAAAGGAGGCAGTCTATTCGTCTTGTGTCGTTGGCCAACCATGTTTTTTTTTTTTTATCGCTAGGGCTCATGTCGTGGCCAGCCTTGAATTGGTTTGTTAAGGGATAGGTGGACGTATACCGTTTTGGGTAAATAGGACAGAAGGCCACAAAAGATTGCTCGTATTCACCAGGTGGCCATTGGCCACATGGGGGGTATAATGGTCACGTTAGCAGCCAGTCCGTTGTTCATGCGGTTCTTCTTCATTGCTGGTCTTGTGCGGATTTTTCACCGCAGCTGTTTATGCCGGATCGGCACGATTGTTCACGGCTTAAGTTGCTGATTGTTGGATTGTTACTGGTGATGCTGTGCGGTTTGTTGGTTGGGAGATGGACCCACGGCTGGCACAAAGTAACACGTAAGGAGTCCTCACATTATTTTGCGGGTATTCTTCGATACGATCTGAAGGCAGTAGTATTGTTGGTTGCATGACACGATTGTCCTGCCTTCGATGTGCCTGAATGCAATGGTTATACAAGTGCCAAGTGGATGGAGACCCTTTGTGTGGGGTTATTTTGTATTATGAACCATGGTTGGCCTAAATCTCGTGTGCTCGTAATGTATAGATGGAGGTATGCTTATAAGGACGCTATGCTTATATGGACGGTATACTTTTGAGTTTATGTGTTTGCGACTCATATTCAAAGGGTACGGACTGGTATTCTGTGAAGCTGTGTGTTTCAAGAATCATGTCTTGTGATAACTGCATAACGCACGGTATATAAAATGGGTGCAAATTTTCAGATATCATAAAATGATATCTATCATTGCATCTCCACATTTTCATTATATCTAACACATCTCCAGCATATCTCCAGAATATCGCTTACTACATAACACATCTCGCTTAATAACTAAATATCTCCAATCCACAAAGCACCTTTGAGTACTTTGAGTACCTGAGGTACCTCTTCATCTCTGTGTTGCTTTGTATTCATACTTTGTATCCCAAAAATCTCCGTACCAGTGACTTGGTAACTTCATATCCGCACCTGGCCATCCCTTATTACGCACATCGTATTTCCACTAACAATTTCAAAATCTTTCACCTATCCCATCTCCAGTCTTCCGATTCTTCACAAAATAGCTCTCCAACACAATAATCTACAGTACATTTTCTATCAACCTTATCTAATCTATTTTGTTTCATGACTACTGTCAATCTATCAGCTTCACTCTCTATTCACCCTGTCCAAAACTCTCTCTAAAGACAACCTCACATCTCCCTTACCAAAGTGGTCCAAGTTGTAATACTTAGGTGCAATCTCAACCAACCACTCGGGTCTCACGTTCGTCACAGTCCGGATGTAATTCTTCGACGTGAGCACAAACTCATTGTACATGACCCATTCTCCTTCCTTCGCAAGCACAGTCGATGGGTGGATCAACACGTCCTGGTTGTCCTTCACCGTGAGGAAACCCTTGTTTCCAGACTTCTTCTTGGCCACCTGCATGAAGAACCCGGTCGCCAATGCCTTTCTGATGTTGTTCCAGTACGACTTGCTTTCAAAGCTTGTGGAGTTGAGCGTGATGCCGTGTCTTTGCATGATTCTGGAAAGCTGCGAACGCACGTTCCTGGCACTCTGCAACGAACGATAGGACAAAAAGTTGTCTCTGCACCACTTGTGCAACCCTTCCGAGTGTGCCTGTTCAGACTCAAATCCTTCGTACACGTTCAACAACGTCAAGTGGTCTCCATCGGGATGCGCAAACGCCATCTTACACTCGTCGGCCCTCTTCTTGGCCAGTGCTGGCCGCACAAACACGTTCGGCACAGAAAGCAATGCTACTATTGTCAAAATCTCCTCGGAACACTCAAACTGAGGTGCGTGTGTCAACATCACAGCCAATGTGGGGTCCAATGGGAACAGCGACGCAAGTCTACCCAAACTAGTCAAGTCTCCTTCGTCAGACAAACAGTTCAAGTAGTTCAACTCTTCCAATGCTCTCATCATGGTTTCTGGGGCTGGTGGGTCCATAAAGTCAAAGTGCACCAAGTCATCAATACCCAACTTCTTCAACTCCAACACTGTCGATGACAAGTTACACCTTAAAATTTCAGGGTACGACTGTTCAATCAATTCCTTTTGGAATGCTTCTTCGGTGTAGAGTCTGAAACATTTACCAGGTCTGGTTCTACCAGCTCTACCAGCTCTCTGTTGTGCTGATGCTTTTGAAATTGGTGACACAAGCAAAGACTCGACTCTGATTCTAGGGTTGTACACCTTTTGCTTAGAGAAACCTGGGTCAACAACATACACAATACCATCGATGGTCAACGATGTTTCTGCAATGTTGGTCGACACAATAACCTTACGGCCTGGCTTATCATTGTGGGACTCTGGTGCAGGCTCAAAAATCTTCTGCTGTTGGGAGGGAGGCAAGGAACCGTACAATGGGTACACCTTCAAAGGTCCGCATCCTTGTTCTCTGACCAACTCATCGCCCTCCAACGCGATCTTTCTACATGCGTCTTCAATTTCTTCTTCACCTGTCAAGAACACCAAAACATCTCCTGCTGTGTCTTCAGTGGCGTGGATCTGCAAAACTGTACGGATGGCAGCGTCCAAGTAGTCTCTCTGGAACTCAGGTGTGTAGTAGATCTCGACAGGGTGTGTTCTACCAGGAACAGCCAACAATGGTGCGCCTTCGAAATATGTCTGGAACTTCTCTGCGTCCAAAGTAGCGGACATAATAATAATCTTCAAGTCTGGTCTCTTGGAAGTCACTTGTTTCAAAAGACCCATGAGGATATCAGTGGCGAGTGTCCTCTCGTGCGCCTCATCCAAGATCACCACCGAGTATCTGCTCAACAAATGGTCATCCATAGCCTCTTTTAAGAGCATACCATCGGTCATATACTTCAAGATCGTCTTATCAGAAGTTTTGTTTTCGAAACGAATGCTGTACCCAACTTCCTGGCCCAACTCCACGTCCATCTCATCTGCAACTCTTGCGGCAACAGACATTGCAGCAACTCTTCTCGGTTGGGTACAAGCAACTTGAGTGCCCATTAAGTGCGGAAAGTCGTCGTACAACACAAACTGTGGGATCTGGGTAGTCTTACCGGAACCAGTTTCACCCACAAACACCATAATCTGTGTTGAGTGGAAGATATCGAGAAACTCCTTTCTCTGAGCATGGACGGGCAAGTCTCTTCTGCCCTTCAATATGTTGAAGTACTTCTGAGAGAATTGATTTCCTGTGAATGGGTTGATTTCTCCTGACTCCAACTCGTTGGCTTGCTCTGTGGTAGTTCCATGACGCTTCAATTGTGCAAAGTATCCCATATTACCTGGCTGTGCGTCTGCAATAGGAGTGTCAATCTCAGCAATAGGGCTTTCAGATTCTTCCGTTCTTTCGGATTTCTTGGACTTCTTGTCTTTCTTGGACTTCTTATCCTTCTTATCCTTCTTGGACTCCACCTTCTGCTTCTTGAGAGTTCTTTCTTCAGACATGTTGTAGTTGGTTTCTGAATCTGAGATGGGATGAGCTGAAAAAATGTATACTGTGATTATGTAAGAATTGTCCGATGCTTATATAATCTATATACTGTCCATTTGTTTGTACTTCTGGTTTTGTAAGAAGTAAAGAGGAGAAGATAGGATGAGAGTCCTGTTCTAGTAGAAGTGAGTGGTGAAGTTTTTCTAGAATGACTTTGGATTTCTTACGTTTTATTTTGTAATTGAGTTCGAGAAGATTAATCGTGCTAGAAGAGGCTAGTGATGAGGTTAGATTTGCCTTGAATAGTCAGAACACACAGATACAGAGTATTAGTATGAGAGACTTCTATCAATGGCAGTCAAATTTTCCTGTCGTTGAGAGTTAATCAACATATACTCAAATCATGACTTTACATACGACCTTTAAAACTCGAAGACATGAAACAATAGTACACCAGTAAACACGCTTATTGAACGTCTTATCATTGTATCTAAACTATGAAAATGAATAGATTGACTTGTTCACGATTTATCTCAGAGTTAATTTGTCTTCTGAATTTTAGTTTGGGTGCAAAATGTGGACAATCGTTGCAATAGGGGCTTCATGATGCCTGGGGCCTCCATTCTCCAACCCCATAACTGATCATTTAAGTAGTCATTCATTCGAAAGCCTCTCGTTTATTGGAGTAGTCTATAAAATGATAATGGGGAATTGTTCTGAGGTGGTTGTTAGGTGATTGAGGTGTTGGGGTTGATTGTTAATATTGTTTGGGTGGCCGTTAAGGTGGGTGAATGGACTATAGTAGGCTTGTGGGAGGACATGGGAGGTGTCACACATTCCATCAAGCGGTACGTGAGTTGCCATATAGCCATGTCCCACGTTGTTACACGGGGTGTTGGCTCTGTTGGTGATTTGCACCCAATCTCATACTGGAAGCTCGTATATTTTTAATTTGTCTGTTAAATTGCGGGGATTCAGTTTGGGTCGACGGTGGCGATCTGAACAGTCGTGAGCTTGACCATGTTCGTATGATTCCTAAAGTGTTACTCTTTTACTGTGGGACGCTTATGGTATTCTTAATGTGTTGCTCGTAATTTTTTTCTTGATACACGACTGATTCACTACTCTTGAGATACACTTGACTTAACCCATCATGGTCTACGCTTAATACTCCACAACTAATACTGTCGCAACCAAAAAATCCTGCATTGATGTTCATGGACTACCAGCGATACAGTAGATGCTACCTTAAAAATCATGGCAACCTTCCTGGCCATAACTCCAACCTCTTCCATGCTGAAAAGTTTATCTCAGCACAAAAACCCTCGTAATTATTAGACCGATCTTTGATTTGTATTGCCTCGTTCGTATATCACCAACTGCGATTACTATTTCCAGTACATACCAGTTTGATCCTACTCCTCTAAAATACCCTCAAGCTTACTTCCAGGATCATCTGTGGTCCACCGAAAAGACTTGCTAATGTTCCTCTTAGAAATTAATTTGCTCACATTGAAGGCTTTGATTGACTTCTATGGCTCTTTCGTATTCTTTCCACTTGCATTTTGTGGAGCAGACGCAAGACATCAATTGGCTAAGACTATATGTATCAACCATGACCAGCAACCACTCTATTTATATCTTGTTCTTGTTCATCAAGGCTTAATGTTCGTCAGCAAACCGTTTATTACCCTCTCAAATAACTTCCCACATCGTAGTCTTAAACTTCATCAAAATTACTCACTAAACCGTTGAGAAGCTAAAGTAGGTTTGAAACCTCAATTAGATCCGTTTTCCACTCTCTTTCTGCATCAAATACGACTACCCTTTAACATATCCATGTCTGTATTTAACATCATAATATCGAATTCCAGTACTCTTTCTTCGGTATTCATCCTTCTTTACCTCTATTCCTTCACTCTTCTCCACCTCATCACCACAACTCGCAAATACGAGCTGGTCAACAGGTCGATCACTAAACCACAAAATTATTACCGCCTTGTATGGCTCCACTTTCCTATCCACAATGCATGATATGTTCAGCTATTTCTATTCGGTGCTCTTCTCCACCGTCTCCCGATCCTCGATTTATCCCCGTTCTGATAGTCGCCTTGAAAGAAGTTATAAACTTCTTCCTTCCGTACATTTCATCTGTAAACAGCTTCTGCGTATATCATCTGTAATGTCTTCTCGTATCTCAACCATATCTCATATATCTTCCTCTTCTTATCGACGCCTTTCTTCATATCGTTTACAACTTATTCTTCTATCTGGTATTACTTTCCAGCACTCTTCGCCGCAAAGAATACGTATATAACTGGAATAATTTCCATACTTTTGTGAGTCTCTTCTAGTACGTAGATGTGGTTGTTGGGTATACTCATAAGTATAGCAACTGTCGGAGCATTACCGCCAAGGAGTGCTATTAGGGACGGACCAGCGTTGGTCACAGATCCTTTTGAACATTTAGATCTTTTTTATGGCGTTGAGGGTGGAGGCCATATGTTTCCTGGCGCTTCGCGTCCGTTTGCAATGGCAAAGATGGGAATAGATGCTACTGCTGGTAGGCAAGGTGGAGACGTATACTCGGGATATTCACCAGATGGTGATGTGCTTGGTATCTCCATGATGCACGAATCGGGAACAGGTGGTGCACCTCAATATGGCGTTGTATCGCAGCTTCCATACGTGAAAGAATTCGACCCGTCCAAAGATCCTCTGCTTAAAAGAGTGGGAAAAGATATTGCAACTCCAGGCTATTATAGCTTCAACACCACAGATGATATACTCGTGGAAATGGCGAGTCTGAACAGATCGGGGCTACTAAAGTATACCTTTCCAAACAACAACGGCACCAGACAAATCATAGTAGATATTTCGCACAGATTACATTCGAGAAACAGAGGAGATTTGACACAGCATTTTACCAACGGCACGATCACCGCAAAAGATGATTTGAGTGGGTACTCGGGATCTGGCTTCTACAGCAACGGCTGGGCCGAGCACACAGACTGGCCAATTCATTTCTGCGTGGAATTCAACATCAAAGCAAATCAGGTCCAAAGTTTCAAGGACCTGAAATTGTTACCCAACTCTCTGGTTTCTGGACTGGAAGACCGTGTGGGATTGATTTTTGAATGGGAGAATGACGTGGAAATCATCTCCAAAGTAGGCATCTCTCACATGTCAGCTCAAAAAGCATGTACCAACCTCAATCTTGAACTCAAAGACTTTGATCTCGAAAGCCTTAGAAAAGAATCCGAGCAATTGTGGAAAGATGAGGTGTTCAATAAGGTGACAATTTCAGAGTACAACAAAACCTTGTCTGTATTTGTCTACACTTCGTTGTATGGGAGTTATTTGATGCCCACAAACAAGACGGGTGAAAACCACAACTGGCCCGACTCGGAAGACGTCAATTACGACGACTGGTACACCTTATGGGACACGTTCCGGACACTCAACCCATTGTTCCATATTATGAGTCCCACTAGAAGCGGAGAAATGATCCAGAGTTTGATAGAGTCATTCAAGCATGACGGATACACACCCGATGGTCGTAGTGCAAACCAGAACGGTAGAACCCAGGGTGGCTCCAACTCAGACATCGTCATGGCCGACGCTTTCTTGAAAGGAATTCCAAACGTCAACTGGAGAGATGCGTTTGCAGCCATGGTTAAGAACGCGGAGGTGACGCCAGACATGAAAGGAAGAAACTCCGACTGGTACGCCAGTGACTCCAACAACTTCGAAGGCCGTGGAGCCTTACCAGATTGGCTCGAGCGAGGGTACATCACACGTAAGTTTTCGAGATCGATCACCAGAACCGTAGAGTATTCATATAACGACTTTGCATTGTCGGTGGTTGCTCGTGGACTTGGACGAAGGGTGGACGCACAGAAATATCTCAAGCGATCAGCTGGATGGCAGAATTTGTGGAACTTTGACTACATCAACCCAAAGTACCGTGACTACCAAGGATACATTCAGCCGAAAGGACCCGACGGGATGTTCAACTACAAAGATTATGATCCCTTCTCGTGCCGTGCGTGCTACTGGGGAGATGACGAATATGAAGGAAGACCTGTGGAGTATGGGTTTGCCGTACCTTTCGACGTGGCCACCTTGATCGACTTCATTGGAGGAAACGAAGTGTTCATCAAACGATTGGACGACATGTATGCACTCAAGGGAGACCAGATTGTGGATGTTGGAAACGAGCCCTCCTTCGTAACACCCTTCTTGTACAACTTCGTCAACGAACAATGGCGGAGTGTAGAGTTGGTGCGATGGATAGTTGACAGGTACTTCTTGAGCGGACCCATGGGATTACCAGGTAACTCTGACGCAGGGTCTATGCAATCGTGGCTCTTGTTTGCACTCTGGGGATTCTACCCAGTTGCAGGAACCAAGACGTATCTCATCACATCACCATTCTTACCATACATAGCAATCAACTTGGAGAATGGAAACAAGTTGGAAATCAAAGCGAACGGGCTTTCGCAAACCAGCTTCTACGTCCAATCACTCAAGATTAACGGTAAGAAGCATACTAAGAATTGGGTGGATCACAACACGATTTTTAAGAGGGGTGGGGTGTTGGAGTTTGAACTTGGGCCTGAGCCTGTGGTATGGGAGACTGGAGTAGTTCCTCCTAGTCCGGGTCATTTCAGTTTGATCACTCCTCCAAGGGAGCATGCACGTAATATTTGACCAACATTGGATTGACGAGTAATTGGATATTCAGTTTATCGAATGATATTAACGGGGCTGTGTGGAGCGGTATCTTCACGTTGGAGTGAAATTTCGGATCATTTCAGAAAAAAAGGGTGCAATTTTCTGCATTGGAGGATGCACATTTTATTCGAGGTTGATGTATGTGAGTTGTTGCGATTGCTTAGTAATTTTTGGTGAGTGGTTCCCGAGTCAGAATAGTTTACTCTGTTTATGAACTGATAAGTATGAAGTGCTCACCTCGCTTCGCTTTGGTTGGTGGCAGCACAAGAAGCGACCCTTTGATTTAGTATTTCAATAAACACATTAGTCTTCCTAGTTCACGGTCACTATTCTCTTTAGTATCATCCACTACTTTTAAACACATGATCCAGATCTCCTCCAATTGAGACTCGTACAACTTACACGTTTGCTTCTCACCGCGATGTCGTGGGAGCCTCATCAACTCAAGGCATCATCATGTGCAAAAGTGAGGGCTTCAAGGCTTTAACCAAGATCATATATTGTGGGATTGACTCCTAACGATATCACTTTACCCAAAGGTTTGTTATCTACATGCTTAACGTTTACTTCAGCAGAGCCTGGTTGATTGTTTTGTCGTGGCTTCATCGGTTCTTTCCGACTTGAATTCTAAGCCTTCAGTGGCTGCAAAAATTCCAGCTTGTGAAAATTAACTAGTTTTTCACTTGCATTTGTCAATCATAAGTGTATGACATATTGGGAATTCTAGTACCCATCAGACGCCTACAACATCACATTACACTAATTAGAGCTACCGTTCAATAAGCATAGACCAATCTAAATACCAAACTCAGGGTACTTGTGCACACGCTTCTTTGCACCCAACTCTGAAATCTTCGCTTGCTCATTATCAGCCAACTCAAACAGAAAGATTTCTAAGTAAGCCTTGGCTCTGTCAGCCTTCGCAGTAGCAGAAATTGGAAGGACACCAGACTGGTAAACCCATCTCAAGACAATTTGTTCACCCGACTTGTTGTGCTTCTTAGAAAGTTCACTAATATAGTCGAGCAACTCTCTATTGCTCTTGTCCTGTTGGATCAAACCAGTCAAAACAGAATAACCCTCAACCAAAATTCCGTTCTTCTTGGAGAACTCAACGATTCCTTTACTCTGGTTTTGTAAGTTTGGAGAGTACTCAATCTGGTTGACAACTGGCTTGTACTTTGGGTTGGAGTCCAAGATTTCCTGGATCGAGGCGATGTCAAAGTTGGAAACACCAATCGATTTGGCTAAGCCGTCGTCCTTCAACTTCTCAAGGTACTTCCATGCTTCGGCGATAGTTAAGCCGTGCTTCTCTTTGGTAATGTGAGGAGCATGCAACAAGTACAAGTCAACGTAGTCGGTCTGGTAACGCTTCAACGAAGCTTGCAAAGCTTCATATGGGTTGGCAGCATCAGACTTGTCGTCATTGGTAAATACCTGACTGTCGAGCTTTGGGTTCTTACCCACAAAGAACTTGTCTGTGAGCCACAACTTGCTTCTGTCTACTCCGCTTTTCTTGATAGCAAGACCGGTTTCAACATCAGTATAGTAAACCTCAGCGCCATCGATATGAGTGAATCCAAGATCAATTGCTTTGGCAATAAAATCAACAGCATCCTGGCTAAGTTCTCGATTACCGTACTTGAACCATGTGGCTGCGCCAAATCCAAGTGCTGGAATTTTGTTACCGTCTGATAATTTAAAGGTAGGGAAAGTCATTTCTGTTTGATGATTCTACTAGCATAGAGAAGCTAGTGTATTTATACACTGACATTGATCTACTCGGTACTCCACAGCTAGGAGAGTTGACACAGCTTGGCATTGAAGGAGCATACAAGACCTGGTATTACTAATTCGCTTGGTGGATCACCTCACTAGATGGTGAATTGGTACAGAATTATCTGATTAATCATTGCATCAATTCTTGAATAGGATAAATTCCAAAGCATCAGCTGTTGGCAAACCCAATTAGAACATTAGTAAATTTGACATAATGGTGTTTCAGTGGATGTGGGTGACCAAGAATCTCGATTGTGAAACACAGAGCTACATAATACTAGTAAGAGCCACATGCGGCGTTGAGGTTGTGAGTGGCGACGACAAGCTACCTTTTAAGCAACTTCACTTGCATTTGTCACTGTAGTGCCGTTCGCGGAGACCTACGGCTTGGTGATTACTAATTTTTTGCAGCCATCGTAATTGCTTAATTTTGTGCAAGATCTCGGTGCAAAGAAGACGTCTTTGATTCCAATAGGTGGGGCTAACTAAGCTTATGGAAGTTTGTTATCCATGGGACTGTGGAAGGAGGATCTGGTCCTCCCAAATTCCTTCTAATCACTATTCACTGTGAGTCTAGGGGGCCAGCGCGCAGAAGTTCGAAAAGGCTAGGGACGTTTACGAAGGAATACGTAAACGAAAGGGATATACTATTCAGGCTTGACGTGGTGCACATGGCTCATCACACTAGCGGTTGAATGCATGGAAATCATGTTGTGCGGTACGCTTTCAGTCCGTATACCTACAGCTGAAAAATCCGAGTTTGGAAAACACTGCTCAATCTTGACTAAAGAACCCATCCTCATAGCAGATTTTCAGTCAAGAAGTCAGTTGGAATTTCCAACTGCAGAGACAGCCAGCATCATCACTCTCCAATCGAAAACTTTTCAATTGCTAGCCAGTGGAAAGTTCACAAGTGGGCCACCGTTGTCAATCACTCATTCACATCCCTGTGCTATTATAATCCTCCCGCTGTACTTCACCATGCTCTGACTGTAAAACACGTCAGCTTCAGCTCCACCTCCAGCAACAAGGTAAATTTTGTGGGGTATGAACCCGTATAACAATATACCCAAAAGTAGTATGACGTAACTTGTTGAACCGAGTTCATAATAGAAAGGAACTCAGACAAGCGAGAACAAAATGCCCTTGCAATACACGAGAGGTAATATGATGTAAACGCGATATGTGTTGACTGGAAATGACAATACTGTGACAATACAAGATCAAGTGTCATGGATCTTTGTTTAGATCATGTGAGAATCAATAAACCTTACAATAACATCTGAAGGCTTAGAATATCTCCACTCGAGTCTCGAGTTGAATAGAGAAAAGGAATGTGAGATACCATTAGTTAAAATGATGTTGGCACAAGGTTGTCAATTTGGAGAAATCAAAGAGGTGATTTAGATGGAACTGGAATAGTGCTTCCTTGTAAGGTACAATCTGCCAATGACGATGCTCCTTGAGTTGCAAAGTGGTGAGCTGCACAAAGAGAGGTAGGATGGTTCGTCAAGGTTCGTAATATCCGGTGCTCCTTGGGTGTTTGAGGATGCTGAGTAGGTGGTTACAGGTAGTTACAGGAGTTTTCCTTGAGGAACGTTGCTATATGTTTCCTAACTCTGTGCTGGTTCATGCTACTTATTCTATCGTATAAGCTGATTTGTGCATATTCAAGTATGTGTCTATACATCAAAATATCTCTATACATATCTGCGTCAACCTCTATCTCTAACTCTATCTCTACCTCTATCTTTTCCTCTCTACACAACTACAATGATCCCTCACACATCCATGTCCAACAGCTCATCTCCATCACGGCACACAAAAAATATATCCGTAAATCAACGCTAAAATTCTAACGGCATATGTCAAACTACACACAAAATCTTCGACGGGCAACGCCGCCTGGAGGTCGGTCAATCCCCCTGTTAGTGAGGTACGTTGCTCCTATTTAGCCCACCAGACGCCAATATGTAGTGGAATGGTATGTCTCTTTGTTCCCAACCAGCGCTGTTCATTCCCTTGCACGAATTCAGTGAGGATTCAGTGAGGATTCAGTGAGAAGCAATAAGAAGCAATGGGAAGTCAATAAGAAGTCAAGGAGATTCAATGCGCACGCTAACACCATGGCCATGCCATGGCTTTGCCATCAGTTGTTGTGATCTGTAACCAACGATCACCCAAGGTTTATTGGGTGCATAATCTTTTATGCCCACAAACGTGCCAAGGTCCAGTGACGAACACTGCTGGCTCGGCCCCCATTTCGTCAACCTGGAATGGCAACACCAGAAAAAAAAAAAAAAGGTGCGCTTCACAGCCATGCTTCGTCAAGTGCAGACATACCATGCTCTTTACATGGCCGGTGCATATATTGACGTCGAAAGGAGTCAATGGATGAGGAGAATCCAGGATCCACGTCCATACTCCGTATTGTTTCACATATGAGCCTGGACCCCGTCCTTCACCACCTCCCAGGTCTACTTCTGCCAAGTTGGACGCGGTATGGAAGATTGCAAAAAGCAATATCAACGTGCCAGGTTTGCAGGACGGCTTCCGTTTTGGGCCAAGTACACGAAAAGTGTCAGACAAGTGGGAGACAAAGACAAAGATATCACATCATAGGTACATATCACAATAGTGATAGTCATTACAATGATAATACACACAGTCATACACAATCAACACCATCCGTAGCGCACCACCCCCAACGGTCCCCACCCGTATCTCTCTCCGCTCTCAGGACTCCCAACACGCCCCAACTTCGCCCTAGCTTCAGCAAGATCTCCCACCCACGCCCATCTCCTCCTTCCATACACAAACTGAAGCCCTCATGCACATTACGCGACCCCAAAAAGACTCCAGAAAATTTCCTCTGGAACTCTGAATTGAGGCAGCGTCGTGACAATTTAGGCTTTTTTTTGTTTACGTTCCCTATAAATAAACGCAGTGCCCGCCAAAATTTCTCTACGAGAAGGTTTGGTACTTTTTCTTCATATATATACAACTTATATCCAACTTTCGTCTTTCCTTAAAACTTCAACTAACTTTTGTCACTCATTTATACAATATGAAGTTCTCGATTGCGGCCTTGATCGCTTGTGCTGCGTCGGCCGTTTCTGCTGGCTGTGTCAACGACGGCGGCAACTGGTACTGTAACCCCACCGAGAAGGTGATTTTCAAGAATGTCGGATTTGCTGGTTCTTACCAGGACGTGACTTCCATGGACGAGCTGTCTGGTCAATGTACCCAGCAATCCAAGTCGTTCAGCGGTAACTTGGCTCCCTTGGATGAGGAGTTGAGTGTCCACTTTAGAGGTCCTATCCGTTTGGCCCAGTTTGCCGTCTACTACCCGGGCAGCTCCAACTCCAAGAGAGAAGAGGCTGAGGAGGAGGACTGCGACACCACCAGACACCACAAGCACCACAAGCACAAGAGAGCCACCCAGATTGTCGAGGTGACCCAGACGGTCGTTGTCGATGCCAACGGCAACAAGGTGACCTCGCAGGTTGCACAGACTGTTGTTGCTCCCGCAGCTGCTGCGACTAGCGCCCCAGCCCCAGACGTATCGTACGGTGTCAACCACGCCTACAGACCAGGCTTGTCCACCTCCTCCTTGCCAACCACCACCGCCTCGTCCTTGGCCACCGCCTCGTCGATCCCTTCGAACGTCCCAGCAGGCGCCTGGGTAAGAAACTCCTACTACACTCCAGGCACTGGCGACAACGTCGTGTTCCTCAACAACTTTGGTGGATCCGGAAGCGGTGTGTGGTCCTCGACCTTTGGTAACTCGTTGAGTTACTGTAACGCTGACGGCTCCGGCGCCGCGCTGTCGCCAGTCATCTTGAGCGACACCACCTTGAAGTCCAACCAAGAGTTTGTCATCTTCTCCGGCGACAAGTGTGCCCTGGGCGACGCCAACTGTGGCTACTACAGAGACGGCACCCCAGCCTACCACGGATTCGGAGGTAACTCCAAGATCTTTGTGTTTGAGTTCTCCATGCCTCTGGACAGCAGCACCGGCTTCAACGGCGACATGCCTGCCGTGTGGTTGTTGAACGCCAAGATCCCAAGAACCTTGCAATACGGTAACGTCCAGTGCTCGTGCTGGGCCACCGGCTGTGGTGAATTGGACTTGTTTGAAATCTTGTCCTCTGGCTCCTCCAAGTTGATCTCCACTTTGCACGACGGCCAAGGTGCCAACGGCGGTGCCGGCGGAGGAGGTGGATCTTCCGACTACTTTAACAGACCAACCAGCGGTACCTTCAAGGGTGCTGCCATTTTTGTCGACACTGAAATTCACATTCTCAAGTTGGACGACAGCACAGACTTTGGTTCTTCTTTGGACGCGGCTACCGTCCAATCGTGGATCGCCCAGACCGGCTCCCAAGCGGTCCTTCAAGGTTAGATTTGTTTGCATTACGATGCGTTTGATATGTTTAATAAAAGTTTAAAAAATTTCAGAATCCTCTTCCTCACTTCACGAAGCACTTCACGAAGTGAAGCGAGCCGTGAAGTATGTTACACTACTCTTGTGAAGTGTAGACTACGTTTTGAATAATCACTTCACTCACTAACTCACTCACTCACTAACTCACTCACTCACTCACTCACTCACTCACTTTGTTAAGTGAGTAGAGAAGTGTGCTTACTAGTACACTAGTGACTGCGGTTGATAGTCACTTTACGTGAGGTGATTATTGACTACATATACAATTGAGTAGATCAGCAGATCGATAAGAAACGTTGGCTCGATTGAATATGAAATTTAACAGATCTCGGCTGTCTAGACGAGGTTTCAGTGCGGAATTCACCAGGAATGTAAGCAGGTACGCTATTAATAATACGACGACACACGAGAATAAAAGGAGAGAATGTTCAGGGAATGTGGAGAAGAGATGGCGGTACCGAGATGCATCAGTTAGTGTTGGTCTGGTCAAGGCGTTATCAGCGGAGTTGTAACTGGTGTTCTGGCAAGACTTTTCAAGTCATGGCGAGTTTTCTTTATGGCAAGGCATTCATGTTATGGGGCTTGAATTTTGAATGGAAGCACTATTGTTGATGAGTATGAAGCTGCCTATGTAGCTGTCATCGTTGATTGTAAACTATCGTATATCAGTGTAGTTGTGATAATATTTTCGATGTCAAATCTATCAAATCAAAATTACCGATGCTAATATGACGGCAGTTGGGATTGACATAGGAACAGGATCAGTACGTGTCTACTATGAAACAGATCAAGTAGTGACGCTATCCAAAGATACAACTACAACGACTCGCAATGGCCATATCTCACAGTCCTCCAAAGAGATCTTCGAATTGATCTTGGAGATGGTACCGTCCAACTTGACTGGGGTCTGTGTTGCAGCTACGTGCTCACAAGTTATTGTACGGTTAGAGGTTATTGACTCAGTTGAATATTATGTTCCCTTTGACTGTACACTTGGAGAGGGTGGAACCAATGATATTATCTTGTGGATGGACTCTCGCTCAAGTACTGAATGCTCTGAGATTGAGGTGGTGCTTAAAGAGAAATATCCTGAGGAGTTGGAGAGACTAGGAGGGTCGTTGGTGCCTGAGTTGGGTATTACAAAGATGAAATGGGTGAGTAAGCTAGGCTTTGAGAATTTATACATTTTTGAGTTGCATGATTGGATTAGTTACTTGTTCATTGTCGGTGGATTCAAACAAGTTCAGGGAAAATTGGTTGTGCAGAAGTTCAATGAGCCTTTGAGGTATGAAAGAAGCGAAGCGTTTGACGGTAGCGTCAAAGGTTGGTCCGACGAGTTGCTTGAATCGTGTGGAGTGAATATTGGCGTTGGTGGTTGTGTAGTTGATACTACTATGGGAGAAGTTATTGGAAAATTGGACCAACTGATTGGATTGGGAGGTGTCTATGGAGGGTGCATTGATTGTTATGGTGGATGGATGAACACCATCCACTCAATCAGTGAAGTCTCCTCTGCGCTTTCACACACTAACGAAATATCGATGGTGGCAGGAACCTCAACATGCTTTATTCTTCTGAAACCAGCAAACACCCAAGACTTCCTACGTGGATGGTGGGGCCCATTCTATTCCAAACCTTATAGTATCTATGAATGTGGCCAGCCTGCGACAGGCAAACTCTACGAACGGCTTTTCACAAAGTACTCTGGGGTAATCAAGAACCAAGGTATCACAGACCCCTTTGAATGGCTCAACACCGAAACAAGTCGCATTGAGACGGTACACGGCAAGAGCATATACCAACTCATAAGTGGATACTTCTATTATGGCGATGTGTATGGGAATCGAAGCCCATACATGGATTTTTCAATGGGTGAAATGATCATCGACGGACGAAATAGCAGTTCTTATAAAGGTACAATCAACGGGGAGCTCGACATAGAGGGATTGGTTGTTGAGTATAATTTGGTGATGGAGTTCTTAGTGTTTCAGAGCAAGCAATTGCTTGAAGGAGCCAATGCTAGCAGGATCACCATGACAGGGTCCCAATCGCAGAACCAACGATTTGTTAGGCTACTCAGTAGTACCACGCAACTACCTGTGGTTGTTTTAGCCAACAGCAAGTACAGTGTCGTTCGGGGTGTTTTTGATACAGCTAATAGCAATAAGACTGGGAAGAAAGAGAAAGAAATACAAGTCAAACCAGAATCTTTTGAGAGCATTGGTAAGGCACGGTACAAGATCTACTTGGACATGATCAAACGGCAACAGATATACCGAGAGATCGCCCAGTCGGCGGGCAATGAATAGTATGCCGATTTGCACGCTACGCAGCCGTGCTGAACAGGGAAGACTGTCCATACTCCAAGGTCAAGAAAACCGATATACTGAGAGTAAACTGAATGGGATCGAGTTTGAAGAAGTAAAGGCACTATCTTGACTTGTAATAAACAATCGTTGGCGCCGTGCACATCCCCGGTGAAGAAGCACCTTAGAAGCATCCAAGTAGGAATTAAGAAGCAACTAAAAAGGAACTAAGAAGGAACTAAAAAGCAACCAAGCTCTTAACCAGAAGAAGCTTTCGGAAATAAGTAGAGATGTACAGAAAATGAAACCACATCAAAATAAACTTCATTAATAACAGCTTGATATTCGCGCGGTTAGCCACTCGGTAACTGTCCGAAGATGGGTTTCGAAGACAAGAAGCCTCAAGCAGTTGTTTCTACATTAATGAACTTGACAAGATCAAACTTCTGGATCTTATCTGATAAAGATAGTCACTATTCAAGTGTAGTCTACAAAACACCGCCCACTTCAACTATTCATTTACTCATCTACTTCACCTGTTTCATCTGCTTCACTCACATCCATCGCATTCTTCTGCTCCTAGGACATAAAAATACTTCAAACCACTCGCTTGTATTTTCTCAAATTTTAGCTAAAACCTCCAGAAAAACCACAGCCGAGTAAGACAATCTTTCTCCAATCAGAGCCACCAGAAAGAACAGAAAGTTTGCAATGGTAACCTATGAAATATTACTCCTCTCCTCTTTATACTTCCCACCACGTTCTCCTCCCAACAAAGGCACCTAGGAACGACCCGATTTCTTCCCCAATGTAAGTGAACACTCCGACTCCCCAAGTCTAATAAATTCAATACGCACGCCTCAGATGGCCAAATCTTTCGGAGTAACAGCACTTAGCATGTCTGTGTTTCCCACCAGCGCGATATTCTTTACCCCCGCCACATACACGCACCTTATCCATTGGACTTTGGCCTTCTATGCTGCCTTCTGGAATCGTCACCAACAAAATTTTTCCCGCCCCTTCCGTTGTCTTCTCACTAAAGTATCATCTCTATAGCTTCTCCATACTTTTTGATGTTTCTCCATGTTTGGAAAATTAGCAGGGCCGACCCACTGCGAGCGCACAGTTGAGCACTGTGCTCTTGGCCAAGTCGACATCCACAAACGCATCATGTACTTGCCGACCGTTTCTTCCACCTTCCACCTTCCCTCTTCCTTCTTCCTTTTCCTTTTCCTCAGCCTTATCCTGTCCAACCAAAAGACAAGCACACCATATTAATCTTCCCCGCCCCCTCAGCTAAATAAGGCAGAGGCTATCGCTGAGAGAGTCTACATTGTAAATACGTTGGGACAGGCGGGCCTCTGATACAGCTGTCTACATTCGTTGCGAATCCGAGGCCGGCGCAAGATCTATATTTTGCTCCCGTCGGACTCTCAATACAAAAGACTTGACTTGGTCCAGTGCAAAAAAAACAGTGATCTTCCCCATCGTTTTTTCGTGGAGAAACAAAACGACAGAGGTGTGTCTTGAGGAGCATGCTGCAACAGCAATATTCGGAGCAAGCGAACATGCTGCCTGGGCAGCGGCTGGTTCTGCTGCTGCCCGGTCGGTCGAGCCATACGAGCCACAATAGTCAAGTCAGTCAGGCCACACATGGTTTATTAGCCAATCAAGCGGTTCTTGCGGGGCGCAACAACCATGCCCAGTACAACCCCCACGCCAGACAAATGCTGTATCTGTCATCAAACACCTCGTATGTAGATCATCCTCGACCTTCGAGCGTATCTTCGGGGACTGGACCGCATGGCTCGAGCCCAGATGTTCTTAGTAATGAGTCGGGATCATTATCGCAGGGTCAACAACAAGCAGAACAACCGTCGTCACGAAAAAGCAAGTTCACAAGCAAGCACACAACCAACAGACACCACTTCAAGGACCGGTTCGAGAAGAAACGGCGTGTCAGTGTCCGTGCATGCGACCCGTGTGCCACCCGTAAAGTCAAATGCGACTCCAAGAGACCATGCACCCACTGCGTGCAAAACAACTTGGAATGCACGCAGCTCCGAGAACGTAAAAAGAGTGGGCCCAAGCAGCTGAACTTTGAAGGCAACTTGAACCCCATAGGTTTCTTGGATGAGGTCTTGGAGGACTCTCTGTCCACCACCCCCATCAACCAGGCTATCCCACGGAAAACGTCCCCAGTACGAAGTACAAGCGAAAAGAACCAAGATTACGCAGAGTCAAACAACCACAACACCTCTGGAACAGACTACAGACTCACCCCAAAGAACCTAGTGGAAAACTTGGCCCTCATCGGCGAAGAACCTGCTGTATTTGAACTTCTCAAACCGTTGACAGTACAATCACTTATCATGAACTACGGCAAATTCATCGAGTTCCTCAACTCCAACTTTGCCAACGCAATGAACCAAGAAATCAACTTGATGGCACGCCACGAAGACTCACTCTTCTTGCTGACCCTTCTGATCATTCTCACAATCAACCTCATTGTAGCGGAGATCCTCATCAAACTCAAGAAGCAAAAGTTCAAGGAGTTCATCAAGTACCCCAAGAAACTGCTTCTCCTGCGTAACTTCAAGAACTTCAAGAACTTGGGGCACTTGAAGAACATCGAGATCTACTCGTTAGTGGAAAAGAACTTTATTGTTCCTCCTATCGTGCCTGCAGTCAATAGCACTGGTAGCAGCTCCGGTGCTGGGAACCCGTTGAACCATTACCAAATCTATTACAACCTCTCGTTGAGCTGCCTCCACATGTGCAACTACTACCACAGCTTGAATCTTACAAACACACTCAACAACTCGTCATGTGGCTTTGACAATAATTACGGCAACGAGATGCAAGAGCACCAGAAGATCGTCAACTTGACTCGAAGCGTCCTGTACTTCCAATTAATCAACCTCAAAACGACCGACACCGCGGCCGTTGCTCAGTTGAACGAGTTGTTCGAGCTCTTGTTCACTTTCGAAACTTTCTACTTGGTGTACCTGTCCAACAACTACAACTTGAATATAGTCAGAAACAACGACGTGTTCTTTCACTTGCTGCTGAGCAAACTCATTAAGCAGCGCAAAGAGAACACAAGCTCGTTCCCTTCAACCTTTCTTTACAACATTATGAGCATTGTGCGAGAAGAGTCTCAAGAAACGATTTCGAAGTTGATCAAATTAACCAACTTCAATATATTCTTAGGCATATCGAGCGATCCAAGCCCAACGTTCTTCCGTATCAAGGACAAGATCATTCGTCTCGAGAAGAAAGACCCAATTTTTGAAGTTATCAAAATAATTCTCATCTTCAAAACTCTACTCATCTACCCAATGGATCTGAAGACGAACAAGGAGGAGCTATACTTTTTGTTAAAGTATGGTAACAACTGCTTGGATAAGGCGAACCTGGACTTGTTCAAGGTGCAGATGTCCAATTATCAACTTTTGCAACCACTTCTCCATATTTTGAAAATAGCGTTGTACATGAGGGACCCGGCCATGAGTAAAGCAGGTCGTACAAACGTGGTGGCCAGAAACCCATTCACGTTTGTAGAAGGTGTAGACAACGAGCAAAGCATCATGATCCAGTACAGTGATAACTTGATCAAGCACTTTCCGTTCTTCAACAACATCAACAAACTCATCCGGTCTTGCGAAGTGATGAATGAATGGTTTTTGAAGTTGAACGATAATCGTCAAAAGATACAAAGCAGTCTTGGGCCGTCAGGCAAAACAGCTCCATACCAACCATATGAGCAACCGGAGATGTTGGAGTTCAACGTAAGACGTTCGCTGGGCCAAGATGAGAAGCCAACTAATAACTATGCAGAAAGGCAAGTGACGCTAGAATCGCAGGACAAGAAGCCCAAGAATGGGCAGAATATCAGCTCGATACTACCTGACCAGTATGAACAACATGAGATGCCCGAAGCGCTACGCCAGGCGCAATACACCCCGCAGTTTATGGGAAATGGTGCAATACAAGTGGATGCACCTGCTGGGAATAACTCAAACACCGGCAACTTTCCTGAGATTCTTCAGCCGATTCCAGTGAGTGAGATCCCCAACGAAGCCACTACCAGCTACGCAAGTCTACCTATCAGCGAGAGCTCTAAAAGCTTGTACAACTTGTTCAACTTGGACAGCTTTGAAAACAATAATAACGTCAACGGTGTGACATCTGCACCAGGAAGTGATAGCGGGAGCGGAAATGGAAGTGGCACACTCACTCCCAGTGTACGAAACTTACACAATAGTTTGACTAACTTGTTCCAATTCAACAACAACTTTATTGATGGACAGAACCAACACTGAGAGAAGAAGGAGTGTTGAGAAATAAGCATGAATATGGTAAAAGAATTAGAGAACACGAGAAAGTGATTAGTAATGGTGGAGAAGGCTAAGTAATGAAAATTGAAATTGAGATGATTTAATAGTTGAGGTGTCAGCATGTTGAGGTGTCAGCAAGGGATTTGCATTGAAGGCAAATCACAGCCCTACATATTCAAAGCAATTATTAATATTTAAAAGTACCAAAAAGTTATAGAATACACCTAGAAAATAGATACTAGTGGCTTGTTAAAGTAGTCGTGGTGCAATATTTGACGTACGGAGGCATTCGAGTGTCATCAAAACGCGGAGGTTCTTCTGGAATAGGGTCTGATTGTGGAGGCGGGACTACGGCACGGTTTGGAGCCAATAGTGGTGTCAATTGAATTGCCTTGTGGGTACGGCTAATCCCATCCTTCGGCATCCACTTCCTTCTGCAGATGATCACAAGCACTATAATTGTAACCCGACATGGAAGCATGTTGCAAGCCTTATATTCTTTGGGTTGATTTACAGATCTTTAGAAGTTACAGATGGTGAGGATGTTTTTGAAGTAGTTTTTGATGCGGGGGTCCTTAAGTATGCAAAATAACTGGATTTGACAACTTCCCCGAGTGGGATTTCAAAATCATCATCTTCATTTTTGAATTGAGCAGTTTAAACCTCTTTCTTTTCCAAGTTGTTTGCCAATTATATTGAGAGTTTGTTATGGCCCAATATACCGTCACCACCAACGTTTTTAACTTGGAGGATGCATTCGGTATTATGAAGACCTTTTTTAAGACGGGACAACGGAACCACAATTTTCTATGCACCGAGTCAGAAGTTTATGTAGACACTAGAATCCGAAGCTGAGCAATTAACTTGGTAAACGTACAGTCGGTGCCTCCTAAGGACAAGTTCAATATGAATAATGGAAAGTTAGACTTTGGTGATTGGGACTAATGTTAACATTCACAGGACCAGTGATTAGGGTTACATTATCAGGAGATCCCCAGTGATCAAAAGAGGATCTATTGTCACCAGAATAGGGGCACCATTTCCCGTTCCATTTGATGTCCCTAGAGTAATCAAGTCTCCACGATACTTTCTACGGCTCACGGCTCCAAGAAGCAACTTGGAACTTTCTCAAAAAGGGAGTATGCATTATTATGGATTAATCATTGTCTTTTAAGTTGACTTTGAAAGCTTTCATGGGGATTGCATGAATTTCCGTCGTAGCCCAAAGGTCCAGAGAACAAGTCGTAAAAATTGGCTGCAAATATTTTGAAGTCTCGGGTCGCGTTAACTATTTTCTAAGGGGTAGCACCCCATTCTCCTTGTGGGAAGTTGCCATAGCTGAGCAGTGGTAGTGAAAGGTCGGGAATGAAGGCATCGGATTTACTTGATGCGAGTGCTTTAAGGGATATACAAGTTTTTGATGAAAGGGGTGCGATGATTGAATTTTATTGCATATCGTACAACGAAGTGCATCAAAATTACAATACACATCATCTGGTGGAACCCATGTCCGTGGGTATAAAAAGTCGAGCATTGACCCTAGCTGGTTTTCTGCAAGGGTCAAATTGGTTGCGTAGTAGCCATAAATATGCTGCCTAGTCTCAGCGCCCATTGCCAACTGGGTGCTTCCAGCAGATAAAAGAGCCTGTAATACTGCAATTCAAGTTAGATCTTGGAGAATTTGAGTGTAAATATGGTATTCAACAATGAACAGTTCATAACTAAAGGTCAATGATGAAGATACGCTAATTAAAAGGGTATACCTCTAATATAGTTTTACCAACAGTACGTAAGTACAGAAGACTTCGATTTTGAGAAATGGAGTTAAGCTTGGCAGAGTGAGTGTTGAAGATCCGTTTGACGATAAATGTAGCTAGAGAAGTAGAAAGACTGCTGAAGAAGTTTCCTAAATTAGAAAGTGTCAAACTGCAAAAGTGCTATTTTTTTGGCAGATTGAAAAGATTATGCTTGGTGGATATTGGTAGCGAAATTACGTCATGGAGGCAAATGGGAAGCCATATTTGGTATTTGGGTGTGGATTCGTATCTGGTGGGTATTTTGGGATGCAGGGGTACGTATATTGGATACTGATAAGGTGATGGTTATTTATAGGGATGGTAGTGGCAGTTGGAAATGAAGATTCAGTTGATTCTCATTCTGTGGCTTGAGATTCAGTTTCGGGTATAAGATTGTATTCAGGGAGAATAATGATAGGAAGTGAACAAAACAGAACTTGGGTACTATTATGTTAGACTATGCGGAGTGAATGCCAACTACTCTATCTCTTAGATTGTATCTTTTTCTCCGTTATTCCACTTATTATGCTGCGTAAACGTCAAGAGGTTCTTGCAGAAAGGCAACTCAGAGTTATGATATCGAGCCATTTCAAAAAGGATAAACCAGTGGATTTATGAATGGATGTATGAGTTGTTGTGTGGGTGCAAATGTGTGAGCATACACTCATATGTGTCATATGAATCCACATATGTACCTATTATCATGGATGAATATGTAGTACGATGTCAAAATATATAGGGCATCACGACCCATCTAAAACTCACTCTAACCTCATCACCCCGTTCATTCACCAAACTAACCACCCACACACTCACCCCAGATACCACTATTCCACCTCTACCTCTTTCAGCAAAACAGGCCCCGTAAGCTGCAGATTAACAATACGCTCCAGACCCCACACGTGACAAGGCAAATCGTAGTCTCGCGTGGACGTAGTATGTCGTAGATCTCCGCTTAGCACAATGCGATTTGTTGACTAGAGTAATTATAGTATCGGAGAAGCAGAGTGCTCGCCAGAGGCATGCAGCTCCAGACAATGGGCGAGTCCGAGAACGGCTGGGACTCGAGCTGTAAGTAGAGAATTAGGCGAAGAACAACGAAGAAAAAGTGATTCCACGTAAGGATCTACAGTGGGCTCCACCCCACACAGAGACACAGAGAAACATGTGCAGACATGTACATTAGGCTACATTGGTGTCTCCTTCGCTCTCTCTACATCCCCATCACAAACACCAAACCCACACCTCTGCCTCTGGCCAGAACCTCAAGCCCATTTTCGTTGGCTGATTACGTATTCAAAATTTCAAACCAGGAGGGAAAAAAATTTGAGCAATCAACGAACAACAAAACAAAAAACTAACGAGGTGGAGAAAAGGGACCCACCCACGTCTTGTGAATTCTAGGATATATATAAAGAGAGTCTGCTTGGACGTACTGCAGCGGCGCTGGGAGAAAACACGCGAGCGATACAAATTACACTGCTTTTCAATTGATTGATTATATAATTGCACTAGGATGGACTTAGACACGGATGTGCCCATGGAGGACGTTGAAGAGAGACATTTGAAGGACACGATAGGCGGAGGTGTTGGTGAAGGCAAGGCTGCCGCTGGCGCGGCAGCGCCAGCAGCAGCAGCAGCAGCAGCTTCTGGGCCTGCCGCAGCCACTGCAGCCAACACCAAGGAAGACTTCAACACGACGACTATCGGGCAACTAGACAAATGGATCGAGAAACTCGGCAAATGCGAGCCGCTCCTGGAAGCAGACGTCAAGAAGCTCTGCGACATGGCGATCGACGTGTTGCAGTTTGAAGAAAATGTGCAGCCTGTGCAGGTGCCGGTGACGATATGCGGTGACGTGCACGGGCAGTTCCACGACTTGATCGAGTTGTTCAAGATCGGGGGACCGTGCCCAGACACCAACTACTTGTTCATGGGCGACTACGTCGACAGAGGCTACTTCTCGGTCGAGACAGTGTCGTATTTGGTGTGCATGAAGGTCCGGTACCCCAACAGAATCACTATATTGAGGGGCAACCACGAGCTGAGACAAATCACACAAGTGTACGGGTTCTACGACGAGTGCTTGAGGAAATACGGAAGCGCAACGGTGTGGAAGTTGTTCACCGATTTGTTTGACTACTTCCCCATCACGGCCTTGGTGGACAACAAGATCTTCTGCTTGCACGGTGGCTTGTCGCCAATGATCGAAACGATTGACCAGGTGCGCGACTTGAACAGAATCCAAGAAGTGCCCCACGAAGGGCCCATGTGCGACTTGCTCTGGTCAGACCCCGACGATAGGGGCGGATGGGGAATCTCCCCAAGAGGTGCGGGTTTCACTTTTGGGCAGGATATCTCGGAGCAATTCAATCACACCAACGACTTGAGCTTGATCGCAAGAGCTCACCAGTTGGTCATGGAAGGTTTCTCGTGGTCACACCAGGAGCTGGTCGTCACCATCTTCTCGGCACCAAACTACTGTTATAGATGCGGCAACCAGGCAGCCATAATGGAAGTGGACGAACAGCACAATAGACAGTTTTTGCAGTACGACCCGCTGGTGAGACCGGGAGAACCTACCGTGACCAGAAAGACACCAGATTACTTTTTGTAGGTGTCATGTCATTCTTCTCTGTAGTCTATCGGTTAATACATTTACGATTATGTACGAGTTACGAGCGTGACGAATGTGGGTCTGGCATTGGAGTTGGGATAATTAAGAGTAGATGATGGGTTATGTTGTTTGTTGGTGTTTCTTGGAAATTCATGGTTTTCAGGAAAGGTATGATTCATTACCAGATGTTTTGATATTTTCGATTAGGGTCAATTGCTTTGGTATCCATTGAAATGAGCTTGATCTTTGATATCCATTGGAATGAGCGATCTTGGTTTGGGCTCATTATTTGTGAATCAATACTCTTCAATAAAGAACAAATTATAAGACAATAAAATTAAGAGCCAATTGAGTCGATCTGTAGTAATTTTTCATGACTGTTGGACATAAGCAATGCTGGAATAATACCAGTGAGCTGAATCAATATGAACGTCTTGTTGTGCTCATTGGTCTTCAGAGATGAAATTTACCCAATGAAACCCAATTCATTCAACCAGCATTCTTTCAAAAGGTTTTCTATTCTCTCACTACTCAATTTCTTAAACATTAACACTCAAACACTATACCTATTAGCCTCCAACCACCATCCTCATACCTTTACCTCTACTCTCTACACTCATCAGAATCCAAAGTCGTGCACCAACAATTTTTCCACCAACCAGAGACCGCAAATTTCCAATGAAAAAAAAGTACAACACTAGAGACTAAGGACATAGTATGTTGAGAGCTACCTCGTTGAAGTGCAAGCCTGCTAGTCACGTCAGCAGCGTGAGAACAGTGTACACCTCTGTTCTTGAATCCGACATCAACATCACCAAGAATGGAAAGGTCAACATCTCTGTAGGACCTGGTGGTCGTTCATCTAGAACTGGGTACACTGCTACCGTCTTCGGTGCTACTGGGTTCTTGGGTCGTTACTTGACCTCCAAGTTGGCGCGTCACGGTACCACGACGATTGTTCCCTTCAGAGACGACATGAAGAAGCGTTTCCTCAAGGTCACCGGTGACTTGGGTGTCGTGAACTTTGTTGAGTTTGACTCAAGAAACTTGAAGAGTATCGAGGACTCTGTTGCACACTCGGACATTGTGTTCAACTGTATCGGTACCGATTACGACACCAAGAACTTCACCATGGCCGACGTCAATATTGCTGTGACTGAAAGAATTGCCCAGGCCGCTAAGGACGCGGGTGTTCCAAGATTTGTCCATGTTTCCTCGTATAACGCCAACCCAGACTCACTGTCTGTGTTCTACGCCACCAAGGGTCTCGGCGAACAGGTTGTGCGTGACATCTTGCCTGAGCTGACAATTGTCAGACCTGGCCCAATGTACGGCAGAGAAGACAACTTGTTGAACTACTTGGGACCTAAATTGAAGATGTGGACCCCAAACAAGAACGCCAAACAAATCTACCCGGTGCATGTAATCGACGTGGCTCGTGGGTTGGAGCACATTGGATACGACGACTCGACCATTGGCCAGACCTTTGAGTTGAACGGACCAGAGAAGTTGTCCTTCTTGGAAATTAGACAAATGATCCACGGTATCACACAAGACTTCTCCCAGGCAGGCCCAATCTCATACAACTTTGCCGACTACATCATCCCAGCCCCAATAGCCAAGGCCGTCGCACAGTTGAAACAATTGGCCTGGTGGAGATTGACTAACCCAGACCAGATTGAAAGACACTTGATCGACCAACAGGTGGACGCCGCAGCAAAGACCTTTGAAGACTTGGGAATCACAGACACAACCCGTTTAGCTGACGTGTTGTTCACTTACACCAAGCACTGGAGACATCCATTGATTGCGCAGAAGGGTGCTCCTTCGAAGAAGGAGTTGGAGAGATTACGTCAACTCGAACACTTCACCTAGGTGTTTTGCATTAATAAATTCAAAGTATACGAGAGAAATGTAGTGAGTAGAGGTTCATTATATGTGAAGATATAAATTTGCAACTACAGTTTACACGACGAACGTTGTATGGCCAAGCAGCCGCAGGTTTTGAAGGATCACATGCGATATGGATGCTTTGACAGTGAAGTGACGATAAACAGCTCTAACCTGATGTACGAGTTGCGTTCTAAATTTTGCAGCATTTCCGAATCCGGATTTTTGCAGTCAAAAGTTTGACAGAATTATTCTTGGAATCTTCATGCTTTATTTATATATAAGACCAATAAATAACTCAGAAGGGAGCCGACCGTCAATCCGATTGATAGAAATACAGTGGTAAATCCACCAGCAGCCTTCTTTTCATGGTCATTTTCACAATGATCAGCGACGATAACAAACGCAGAGGTGCACAAGTGGCCATGGGAGAAGCCAAATGCACATTGCAACAACAAATACCACAAGTCACTTTTGATTTTGTAGGCGGGGTTGCTCTCAGGGTACACGTTACATGTAAAGAACAAAGGAATGAATACCATGCGCACAATTGAGTACCATAGTAAAGTTCTGGTGTTTCTAATTAATATGGGAGGTCTGCATAACACACGTCCCATCAAGTCTCCAAGATTCCACACCAAAAACGCAAACGGAATGAAGATTTGCTTCAGGAAGAGCTTGTGTTGGGAGTCATGGAGGTTGGATTCGACGCGCAGGGCAAAAACAGGAAAGGCCAAAGTGGTGACATATGTGATGAATATTGCCAGGACAATATACTTTAACTTGTTCCAAAGTACTCCGAAGGGTACGTGAATGTTTTGATCGTCTTCATTCTCTTGAGCTAGTAAAGTCAGGTTTTCATCAACAACTTCCAAGTCTTTACTTGACACAGATCTTGAGGTGGTCAATTGAAAGAGGGAGATTGCAACTAAGGAGATGATACTCGCAGTGAAGAAGTAGGTGAACACTCCATAGTTTTTAGAAATATATGTGTGTTCGGGGAGGATTGGTTTGTCCCCAACAAGTAAGATCGACACAATGAGTACTGTTGCAGGAAGAACCCCCGCCAATGCTTGTCCCACCATCACTGCCTTTGCATATCCTCCACCCATGACGTTGACGATGGCCATTGTACCATTCTGAGCCAAGCATTTGGAAATAGCAGACAACAAGACCAAGACCATCAAAATGATAAAGAAAACCACATCGTTCATCTTAATGAAAATGTTCGATATACATGATATAGCCAACACTGAAAATACAAAGATTGTGATCACCAAACCTGTATTGAGTCTTGTATTGTAGTCGACGTTCAGCTGAACCTGAGACAAATAGAAACTGTAAGCTGCGGACGCAATCAGCGAGACTGACATCATTGTTGAAGAATATACCTGAGCCAAGGCTGGCGAATGGTGAAGCCTCTCATTGTAATATTCAGAAGCTGAAAGGAAACAATTCCAGGGCCAGAGAAGGGCAAGGCCGAGAAGTGTCAAGGTGAAGTACTTTAACTGGGAGAGTCTGACATTGAAGAAGACAAGTTTGAGTACTACCTGGTCGTCCTTGACGGCCTCTTGAGTGGAAGTCATTGATTCGATTTTTTTTATCTACGATTTTTGGTATTCTTAGGGCGGTTTAGAAGGTATGAAAGGCAGATTAAGGACTGTTTGGTTAGAGATATGACCGTCTCAATATAGAATATGGGAAGGAATGTAATCCAATTGTATAATTGCATGCCTGGTATACTAGTTGCGAGAAACAGTTATAAACAATAAGCAAATAAGAATAAGTAGAAAAAGAAGTAGAAGAAGAAGTGGAAGAAGAAGTGGAAGTAATAGAAATAGAAGAAGATGATGATGAAGAAGAAAAGTGCTAAATACATTTGATGAATATTGTGCATCATATTTTACATTCTTCAATCAAAGTCACCCCAGTTATTTGGGTGCAATTATTATGTGCCATAGGTTAATCACAAGAATTATACAGTGAACACAGAAGACAAGAAGACTATTGATTAGAACTATTGTAGCTTCTTAAGATCGCTACAGAGTGTCTACTATGTACACGCGATCCTTATTCACGTACTGCTCTCCCTCCCTACCATCTTACAGAGTCGCACAAAATCTCACGGTATCCTCCGACCTTATCATAAAACCAGATCGAACTCAATAAACAATTCTTTAAAAATGCTCAGTATTCAACAATTCCAAGAGACCACGCAGGAGAATCAAACAGAGGTGCTAAACCAACTCTTCGAGCCTTGTTCCACACTCAATGCTCTAATTGTTGAAAATGTATTGCCTACTCATTTCAGTAGTTACAAAGACTTGATTGAAGCAGTCCGTGTTGTACTCTTCGATTTGTTGAAGGAGAACGAAGAAGACCCTCGTGTTTCCAAGATCATTGCAGCACATCCACGGTTAGGTGCTCCAAAACCAAACCAACAACAAACCTTATCAGCACATTCCGCAAGTGAGCAGAAGTCACTCAGTACCTCTTCTCCAGAGGAAACCAAAATGCTTCAAAAACTCAACGAGGACTACGAAACCCAATTCCCAGGATTGAGATACGTGGTGTTTGTAAACGGAAGACCAAGACTGGAGGTGATGGCGAACATGCGTCTGAGAATTGAGAGAAATGATATTCTGAGAGAAAGATTAGATGCCTTCAATGCTATGTGTGATATTGCATGGGATAGAGTGAAGAAGGATAACAAGTTGTAGTTGTCTTTACAAAGATGATATATAGTACCATCATACGTTGCTATTTTTTTTGACTTCTACCTGTGTTCTATCTGAAACACAACTACCTTACACTGTTCACTTTCTTGCTCACTTCATCTCCCTACCTTTATCTTTCCATATCAGGTCCATAGCAATTAACAAGAATCAGTACTAAATGAAAAATCAACAACCAAAGTAGATATACGATTCAAAAGCAATCCCATTGAATCTCAATCTCCACCATTTCCATCCCTAACACCACCACTTTATCAACACTTCACAGCTCCACTCTCTACATCACCTCCACACCCTCCCTCTTATCGCCCTCCTATTGGCAAATGAATTTTCGCCCAGCCACGACCCATATCTCACTTCACCCCGAAGTTGTTCAAAAATTTATAACTCTATCAAACAACAAACTAATCAATCAAAATGGTGAGTAGAGGTTGCTGTATGGACGAGGCAAGGTGGTCGAGAGGTCCCCTGCATCGAACCAAGTGGATTGAGTGATCAATTACTAACATTTGTAGGCTGGTGCTTTAGAAAACGCTCGTCGTGAAATACAACGTGTCTCCCTCGATGATGCGGATGAACTGCAGTACGGACAGATCTTCTCTGTTTCTGGTCCTGTCATTGTTGCTGAAAACATGATTGGATGTGCCATGTACGAGTTGGTCAAGGTTGGCCACGACAACTTGGTTGGAGAAGTCATCCGTATCAGTGGCGACAAGGCCACTATCCAGGTGTACGAAGAAACCGCTGGTGTGACTGTCGGAGACCCTGTTTTGAGAACAGGTAAGCCATTGAGTGTGGAGTTGGGTCCTGGTTTGATGGAAACCATCTACGATGGTATCCAGAGACCATTGAAGGCCATCAAGGAGAAGTCGCAATCCATTTACATCCCAAGAGGTATCGACGCACCTGCGCTTTCGAGAACCGTCAACTACGACTTCAAGCCAGGCCAGTTGAAGGTGGGCGACCACATCACCGGCGGTGACATCTTTGGTTCGATCTTTGAAAACTCCTTGTTGGACGACCACAAGATCTTGTTGCCCCCAAGAGCCAGAGGTACCATCACCCTGATTGCCGAGGCTGGCTCGTACAATGTAGAAGACACCGTCTTGGAATTGGAGTTCGACGGCAAGAAGCACTCGTACTCGATGATGCACACCTGGCCCGTCAGAGTGCCACGTCCAGTCGCAGAGAAGTTGAGTGCCGACTACCCATTGTTGACCGGACAGAGAGTCTTGGACTCGCTTTTCCCATGTGTCCAGGGTGGTACCACCTGTATTCCTGGTGCTTTCGGATGTGGTAAGACTGTTATCTCGCAGTCCTTGTCCAAGTTCTCGAACTCGGACGCCATCATCTACGTCGGATGTGGTGAGCGTGGTAACGAGATGGCCGAAGTGTTGATGGAATTCCCAGAGTTGTTCACCGAAATCAACGGAAGAAAGGAACCTATTATGAAGCGTACCACCTTGGTCGCCAACACCTCCAACATGCCTGTGGCTGCCAGAGAAGCCTCTATCTACACCGGTATCACCTTGGCCGAATACTTCAGAGATCAAGGTAAGCACGTCTCTATGATTGCTGACTCCTCGCTGAGATGGGCCGAAGCCTTGAGAGAAATCTCGGGTAGATTGGGTGAAATGCCTGCCGATCAAGGTTTCCCAGCCTACTTGGGTGCCAAGTTGGCCTCTTTCTACGAAAGAGCTGGTAAGGCTGTTGCTTTGGGTTCGCCAGACAGAATTGGTTCCGTCTCGATTGTTGCTGCTGTCTCTCCAGCCGGTGGTGATTTCTCTGACCCTGTCACCACCTCCACCTTGGGTATCACTCAAGTTTTCTGGGGTTTGGACAAGAAGTTGGCTCAAAGAAAGCATTTCCCCTCGATCAACACGTCGGTTTCATACTCTAAGTACACCAACGCCTTGGACCCTTACTACGAAGAAAACTACCCAGAGTTCCCTGCATTGAGAAACAAGATTAGAGAGATTTTGTCCAACGCCGAGGACTTGGAACAGGTTGTCCAGTTGGTTGGTAAGTCTGCCTTGAGTGACTCGGATAAGATCACCTTGGACGTTGCCAGTTTGATCAAGGAAGACTTTTTGCAACAGAACGGTTACTCGACCTACGACGCCTTCTGTCCTATCTGGAAGACTTTTGACATGATGAGAACCTTTATTTCCTACCACGACGAAGCTCAAAAGGCTGTTTCTAACGGTGCCCAGTGGTCCAAGTTGGCTGAGGCCACCTCTGACGTTAAGCACTCGGTTTCGAGCGCCAAGTTTTTCGAGCCATCGAGAGGTGAACAGGAAGGTAAGAAGGAGTTCAGCGAGTTGTTGACTTCTATCTCAGAAAGATTTGCTGAAGCTTCTGAGTAAACAATTCACATCATAAAATAAGTTTAATTCTATAATCTCCATTGTGTTTCTTTATTTCTATTCATTAAACTATCCATATATTAGAGTAATCAGTAAGTAGTTGAACAGAAGAAAGACAGAAAGCATGTACATACGCAGTCTATAAGGCCAATAAAGAATTGGTCTACTCTATCTACCAAATCTGGTTCTAGTATGGGGTCTTGGAATGTAGTTTGAGGAACTCGTGCTTCTTTCTGAAGGGTTGGTTCAAATTCTGCGAATGGTAGAGCCTGTGGAGTACGGATACTTGTTTGGGGCTGATCAATTTTTGGTGAACGATGGAAGGCAACAGTTGTGGTAGCTGTTCTTGCTGGAGATGGAACCACCAAGATTGATTCTGCAGAATTGGGTTTCATGGTCACATTCTTGAAGATATGGGAGATATCAGCTGTGGTAGGCATACCTGTTCGCAACACCGGATCTTTCTGTGGAGGTAGGACTGCAGCAACTGGTTCACTAATTTGGAGGTTCTTATCTTGGACAAACCAACTCTTGATTGACAGGAAGATTCTGAAGTTGGGTATATTGGAAGGCTTTTGTTGGTGGTAAGGGTGAGATTCTCCCATGGACTGTTCATTGTTGTGTTGTGAATCACTTGGACGCCAGCGTACCAAACGCTCTTCAATGTAGTTGGAGAAGCCATCACGAGAGGGAAACATTTGTGACTGATGTTGGTCAATTATGCTGTTTCTTATTCCTCCTCCTACAACAGCACTTCCTTTGAATGGGGGATCATGAGGGGATTTAAAGTCGGAAGTGAAGTTCGGATAGGGAGACTCTTCTTCATATAACATGATGTAGTCGTCAGTATTATTCTCAGGTACAATAAAACTCGATCCAGATCCAGTCTCTCGTTCAGAAATTGAGTTAAAATCCGAGGACATGATATGATGTAAATCTTCATTAGACGGAGGTTCTAATACTCTGGTTGTGGAAGCACTATTAGTTGTAGTGACCTTTTTGCGAGGACTTTGACGTTCAGTACTTTTGCCAAGTTCAGTCCGAAGCAACTTCGAATTTCGTCTGATTTCAGCACTTTGGACATGTATTGTGGTGCCAGTAATGGCTTCCCCTTTAAGCTGAGAGAATTGTATTTCCGATCCAAATATATTCTTGCTTGTTCCTTCGAAAGAAATATCTTTCAATGGTTTTAGAGTATTGAAGTAAGGAGATGAAGGAACATTTAAACTCAACGGTAAAAGGGGATTAGAATTCTCTCTAACCTTCCGTTTCTTCTTCCTTACCGAAAGCTCATGTTCTAGATTGTACTCTCCACACACGTTATTTCCAAATTCTCCCAACTCACTATTCAGAACTGGAAACAGCATACTTCTTGGTCTAGACTCATCAGCACCTGGCTCTGCCATTGGATACTTCCGCTTCTGAGGGGAGCCTAGCAAAGACGCACTTCCCACAACTAAATCAACGTTTCTGGTTGGACTCACAACCACCAGAGAACTCTGCATCAATACTGTCATAAATGTGTCAATGTGATTTTGCAGACATCCTGGTTTTTTGCAGCTCCATTTGTGTTGCAGCCATTTGTGTACGCTTTGGGAAATTTTCGTCAACGTTCAGCGAAAAGTTGTTCAGATCAATCGTTGAGTTCACTTGGACTGTTGGATGGCTATTGGCACTCATTCATTGATTCGTTCTTTATTAGTCGTCGTGTTCACATGAACTTAACATATCGCAACACCTCAAATTTCCATTCTCTAACAAAGTCACTTCGTTATTGTTAATTTTCACTTCAGCTCCCACCACTCACTTACATTTCATAAACGTATCATAATGATCATACATTAAAATATACACGGACATTCATTCGTAGATGAATTGGCTAAGAACTAGAATAACAGTCTCTCAACATCACACTAGCAACCAATTTCCTCCAATATAGCATCAAACCAAAGGTTACATCAACCCACTGAAAGAACTCGAGCTGACCAGCGCAACATCAAAATCAGTTGTCCGCTTACTTGGATCTAGCTCTAACCTTCCGTCTCTTTCTCTTAAGTCTTCTAACTCTCTTCTTTCTCCACTTGTTTCTCATTGTGAAATTAGTGTGTTGAGGAAAGAAGAATAAGTGTAGGGAATTTGCGAAAATTTATATGTTGTTGCGGGTGGTTGCTGGAACGGGTCGTGTGGTGGTGAATGAAAAATCGCCGGTTTTGGATTCAAGGAACAGTCACGTGAAGAGAGGTGAACGAGGGTATAAGCCCTTGATTTTGGTGTGTTTTATGTCGGATTTGTGTCGCGACATTACGAAATAGCGCTACATTTTGTTCACAAGGCTAACGACAGTGTTCACTTGTGACTACTTGCTTGTGCTTGTGCTATGTATTGTATATATACAAGGTCTATGATACATTTGTAATGCTCTGCACAGTTTTGCATTTGAATTTCACCAAATTGTGAGACTACTCCAATTTATCAGTCTTCTTGGTCTCAAGCTTCTCGGTCTCAATCTTCTCGGCCTTCTCAAGCCCAGCCTTTTCATTCTTTTCAATTTCAATCTTGCTCTGTTCTTGTTCCAATGCTTTCGTCAAGTCCTCCTTCAAGTGCTCCAAGTCCATTTCCAGACACAACTTGTCTATTTTGTCCTGGTCAATCAAGAGCTTTCCACTTCTATCCGGATAGTACGAGTCGAATTGCTCCAACAGCTTGAATCTGACATGGTCAGTGTTTGAAGTTTCCTTTTCAGTTTCAGCCCCTTCCAACAAGTAGTCCAAGTGCTTGATTCCCAAAAGGGCTTTGATGTTGCAGTATAATCTATAGGCAACATAGAATCCAGGAACGTTCGGCAATACTGGGACCAAGGCGAATGGGAGTGTCAACGGCACTCCAATGAAACATGCAATGGCATACTTTCTATGGTGCGAGTACCCGTTTTTCCGGTACTCACCCAATTGTGCTAATATCGACAGTGGCAGCTGGAAACTAGGGTGGTAGAACGGGATCCGGTTGAGCTGGTCACTTGCGATTTGCAAGTTTTCCACTTCTTTTTGGATAAGCAACCCGTTCAGCTCTTGTTCTTTGTCTGCGTCCATCTTCAATTCCCTTACCATGACCAGTTTCGAAGGGAACAGCTTTAAACAGTTTTCTTCGTACGGAATAGTATTGAGCAACGACTTGATAAATTGGGTGATCTTCACATTCACCTTATTGGGGCTCGTAGAGATCTTTGTCCACACCTTAACCGCCATCGCAACCAACTTAGACTCCACCTTGATTAACAACGGGAACTTCTGCGCCTGTGTGGACGTTAGTATGCCCGGCTTGTGGTTGCAATATATGTACGATTTGGTGCTAGTAATTGGGATGCTCAAGATATAAATGGAATCGTTGTGCAATTTGGTCAAATCCTTTCCAACCAGAACAACCCCAACCTTGCCCTGCGTCGAATAACGCATTCTCTGTAACACAGAGCTTCTTATCATCGACATCTCTTGATTGCTTTCTTGTTCTGCTTGTGCAAAATTCCAAGTGGCGATAAACGAGCGACACACACGACATTTCGGTGCAGAAATGACGTAAGTTGTCGCATGTCATATGCTTAGGTAACAAAACGTGAATTACGGTCGTCAAACGTGTTTTGATTGCTCGTTTAAAATAAAAATTGGCATATTGAATAGCAATACCAATTGGTTTCATCGATACATACGCTACGATGAGTGAAGGTAAAGCTGCTTATGGGTCTGGAAAGGACGACCGCAGCAATAGCAGTCCTGAAAGCAACCTTACTTTTGTCCCCAGCAACAAGAATGTAGGGCAGAGTCCCTCTCATAATCATACAGCGAGTGCCAGCGGCACAAGCGCACACACTGTGTTCGATCCAAAGATCAACGTTTATCCTCATAAACCCAATATTGTGCCGCCGTATGTGTTGGACTCACTTTCCAAGGTGCACTACAAAGAACAATTGAACAATACCAACAATAATGTGACTGCGAATCATCCGCAACGCAACAGCTGGAGCACGAAGTCAGCTGTACCAGGTGACGAAGAACAGTATCTTAGCTTTCTGAACGACCCGTTTGTTAAACAGATGAATGATAACTGGCATGTTTTCTTGAAAACGGTGCAACATCCCAACAATGTCACTTATGACAAGAACTACATGCAAAGTGACTACGACCCAGGAACCAAGTTGAATGGAGCATGGGGAGGAGACGACCGTTTGAAACAGGCACTTTTGGGAGACTCTGGAGACGAGGCCACGTTGAGCGAGAGTGCAATTGGCGGAGGAATCTTGCTGTTTTTGGGCATGAAGCGTAAGAAGAAAGAAGGAAGAAGCAAGGACGACGTGGTTGTACGGTCGACCGCAGGATACTGGATGTCAACGAACAAACGTGCGATTGTGTTTCCCGCACTTAAGCGAGTGTTCCTCCAGAACCCGTTGGTGCCCCTTTTCCTTCGTGTGCTCATTATCATCTTCCTGACGGCCGCGTTGGCTATTGCATGCACAGTGTTTGTCTTCTCGCTACGCTCGTACGACAACCAGCACATTGAACAGGAGCCCAGCACCGTGATGGCGATCGTGGTGCAGTGCTGTGCGATCACGTACGTTACATACATTGCGTACGACGAGTATTCAGGGAAGCCCTTGGGGCTCCGTGACCCCTGGGGGAAGATGCAGCTCATTATGTTGGACTTGCTTTTCATCATCTTCCTGCTGGCCAACTTGTCGTTGACCTTCAACACGTTGTTTGACGACGAGTGGGTGTGTAAGAACAACCCAAAGAACGTGGACTTGCTGAACATCGGAATCTTCTACCCGACCGTGTCATCCATCTGCCGGCGGCAGCGTGCGTTGTCGGCATTCTTGTTCTTGGTGTTGTGTTTGTGGGTGGTGACGTTTCTGATCAGTATTACACGTGTTGTGCATAGAGTCAGCACAACCGAGCACAAGTAGAGGCGAATGAGCAGTACAGCACCACATAATCTCCCAACAAACCAGGTAGCAAGCCGAATGTGGGCGTGAACCCCATGATACAAAATTGCATGTTTGAGTCGGAAACTCACAGACCTTTAGGAAAATTAGCATCCATGGCTTTTGACAAGTCCATGTTTATTTATATGATATGACTATTGAATTGTAGGGAAGAGTAGGATATTGTTTGAGATTTGGCAGGGATGGGATTATTGGTGTAAGGGTGGTCGTGATGGGAAACCGTAGGGAGGGAGTGTAGGATGGAGGGGGTGAGAAGGAGCTGGAGCAGTGAAAAGTTGAAAATTTAGGCACAACTGAGTTAAGGAGGGTTCGGAGGTATTTGAGCACAAGGTGATTATGTGGTGGTGGTGAGGAGGTGGAGGATAGTTGAAGCTGCGATTGAGTTTATGGAGTAATCGAGTGGGTGCAAAAATTGATATGCATAAATTTTGTTAGGGATAAAAGTTGAGGACAGTAGATCAAACTGAAGACATATTCTAGATGAGTTTGCATTTAGATACTACATTTTTCTACGTGTTATTACTACTATTTCAATCTTTATCTACCATTTCGCCCATAAAACACCGAATCTCAATGCAGGCTTCTGGAAAGCTTAATTCTCATTGGCATTACTCTTGGATTGATAAAAATGACTCTTTAAAGTGGTTGATACATTCGGCAATTTTAGCAGTATTTGAATCCTTCTTAAGCGTGAGGACTATACTCTATTTTGGATAATCTGTAGTACCTAGCATCGGTTTGTTAGTAATTGAATGAATCCCAGTTTTCAGTCTAGAACTATACACTCAATTGAACTGGAATAACTACAGCGTGGAATTTTAGTTGTCAGATTCTAAACCATACCATATAGACTCTAATTTTTTAATATCCTCTACCCCTTCCTTGTCTCCATTTCTAGTTTACTAGTACACCAACACTGTATTCTGGAACCGACATTTTTTGCACCCATTGACTCGCTTTAGCAAGACAATAAGAGACAGCACATACCTTCAAACTTGCAACCTAAACACACTGTAGCACTTTAAACAAGGCACCAATCCACTTATACTGTCACATCACTCATCTTTCTACTCTCCAGCCTCTTCATTAGCACCATTGCTACAGCCTCGCCTCTCCCACCATTTGATCGTGCACACACCAAAAAGTTGCACACCAAAAAGCTCACGCCCTCAAAGTCGCTTGACAAATAAACCCAACACCTTTAGGTTCTTTGTAGACAGAGACCAGAACACGAGCTTTAGACATGTCGCTTCCATCAGCCAGTGATTTGCATGCGACGTGGAACTTCATCCAGCCCGGATTGGAGTTCATCTTGGGCTCGCAGGGCGACCAGGGCGTCACCCCTCAAATGTACATGAACTGTTACACGACGATTTACAATTACTGTGTGAACAAGTCCAGACGGACCAACATTGACCATTCTGGGTCGCTGCAATCGTCGACGCTTAGTTATTCGTTGGCCGGAGCGGAGATTTACAACCGTTTGGACGATTACTTGACGCGATATGTGCGGTCCATGGAGAAGGACGCTCAGTTGTCCTTCTTGGAGTTCTACGTCAAGAAGTGGACCAGATTCACCATTGGGGCTGGGTACTTGAACAATGTGTTTGACTACATGAACAGATACTGGGTCCAGAAGGAAAGATCGGATGGCCGCAAGGATGTCTACGATGTCAACACCTTGTCATTGATCAAATGGAAAAATGAGATGTTCCTGCCAAACTCCAAGGTATTGATTGACGAAGTGTTGGAACTCATTGAAAAGCAAAGAAACAACCAGATTGTCGACACATTGTTGATCCTGACTGCCATCAAGTCACTCATCTTCCTCAGTTTCGAGAGCCAGGATGTCAAAAAACCAGGTATCTTTGTCTACAAAACACACTTTGAGGGTGTGTTTTTGGAGAAGACGGCCGAGTACTACAAGGAGGAGTCTGTCAAGTACTTGAGCGAGCACAGCGTTGTGGACTACATGCAAAAGTGCGAGAGCAGACTCACCGAAGAAATTTCGAGATCCAACAACTACTTGGACGACCACACTAAGAGATACTTGTTGGAAACATTGAACAGAGTGTTGATCGAAGACCACGCACAGGAGATGTATGACCAATTCTTGCTGCTTTTGGAGCAGAACCAGTTGGAAGATATCCTGAGAATGTACAAGTTGTTGTACCGCGTTCCTAAGACGATTGAGCCATTGGCGACCACCTTCAAGGAATATATCAAAGACCAAGCCTTCAAGGCGTTGCAGGACTTGAAGAACTCGACAGCGTCTCCTGGCCCTGGTGCCGAGGGAGCCGCAGCACCCACTAAGAGGGCCGCTACCATCGACCCCAAGCTCTACGTCAACTCATTAATTGAGATCTACCTCAAGTTCAACGGCATTGTCGATGACGCCTTCAACAAGGACACCCGATTCATCAAAGCCCTCGATACTGCATGTCGTCACTTTGTCAACAAGAACCCCATTGCTACACCTACACCTAAAGCAGCCTGTAAGACACCAGAACTCCTTGCCAAGTACTCTGACTTGTTTCTCAAGGGTAACGCCAAGGAGGCTGATGTGTTGGACATGAATGTCGACGACATGATGATTGTGTTCAAGTTTGTCAACGACAAGGATGCGTTTGAGGAGTTCTACCGTAGACAATTGGCAAAACGGTTGATTAACAGCAACTCGAAGCTGGAGGAATTGGAGGAGAGCATTATTCAGAGGTTACAAGAGGAAAACTCTATTGAGTACACGTCCAAGATGACAAAGATGTTCCTGGACATGAAGGCATCGTTAGATTTGAAGTACAACGTGCAGCTACCTGCCGACCTGATCGTCAAGGACTTCAACCCGCTTATTTTAGCACAGAGCATGTGGCCTTTCAACCACCTGAAGGACTACAGCTTGGCGGTTGCCCCCGAGTTGGAGGCACCCTTTGACGCGATTGTCACTGCGTACGACAAACAGCACAGCGGTCGGCAGTTGCAATGGTTGTGGAACCATGGAAGAGCAGAAGTCAAGGCAAACTTGTCTAAGAAGGGTAAGCCACCTTTCAGTTTCACAGTTTCGAACGTGCAGTTGATGATCTTGCTCGCGTTCAATAAGAAGAACAGCTACACGATTGGCGAATTGCACACGATTGTCGGAACGGCGAAGAACGTGTTTGATGCGCACTTGTTGCCGTTGATCAAGTACAAATTGTTAGAGCCAAGCGACGCAAGTCACTCAGAGTCGACGAGGTTGACGATCGTTGAGGAATACAAGTCGAAGAAGTTGAAGGTCAACTTTATCAGTGTGATCAAGCTGACAGAATCGAAGCAAGAGGAGGATGAAGCCAACAAGGAGATTGACGAGACTAGAAAGAACTTCTTGTCTGCATGTATTGTCAGAATCATGAAGCTGAGAAAGACCGTGAAACACAACGACTTAATCAATGAGGTGATGCCGCAGACCCTGTCGCGTTTCCTGGCTAAGATCATTGATGTGAAGAGGGTGATTGACTCGTTGATCGAGAGGCAGTATATCCAGCGGATAGAGAACAACACTTATGAGTACTTGTCATAAGTCATGAGGGGTTTTGATCGGTTTAGAGGGTATTGAGAATAACGTAGTGTGTTATGGCAGTACTAGCACTGTGTAGTACTAATAAAATGCATAATGGAGAGAGTTGTAGATGAAGGTGTTGATATTAGATGTAAAAAAAGGCATAATCAATTGGCTTTTGGCAAAGTATGCTAACTAGTACCGATAAGCGAACTACTACTAAATAAGTAGTTTCACCCTTTTCAAGTGCACCATGATATGAAATTACGATGGATCTGAACTGAAAAATAACAATATTAATGTCATTAGTGAAAAGGAAAAAGGTTGAACGAGATGCGATTGTGTTGGAAGGACACCAGGGATCAGTGTTGACTGGCAAGTTCAATGGTAGTGGAGACAAACTAGCGACTGGGGGAGTTGACCAGAGCATCCTATTTTGGTCTACACCATCATCTACCGGAGAAAGTGAAAATTATGGGATGCTTCAAAAAGCTCACAAGTCGTCTGTTACTTCAGTTGCGTGGATAGATGGTGAAGAACTGGTAGTTTCAGGAGGTGCAGATGGCACTGTTGCAGTGTGGGATTTGAACAAGGGTTCGAAGTTGGTTGGTTTCAAGTGTTCTGGAGCAATAAATGAAGTGATTGCAATCGGAAATGAGAGTCTTGTGAGTGTCGATGACTCGGGGCTGACGCTGATATGGGATCCCAGAACAGGCAACAAAGATGCAATAATCAAGCTTACGAATGAATATCCAGTGCTATCGGTTGCTGGTTCAGATAACTTGATATTCACAGCCGGTATCGACCCGACAATTCATGTTTACGATGTTCGAAGCACGAAAACTGCATGGAGTACATCAGAAGCATCGTTCCAGTCAATCACTTCGCTTGCGTTGAATAGAGACAACACAGAGTTGGCTGCACGCAGCATGGATGGAAGTATAAGCGTTCTCAACTGTAGACTGCAAGCGTCTTCAGAAGCTAACGAAAAACGATTGAAAGCACGATATCACACCGGGACACCAAACGAAACACAGCTTGTGCGAACATGTTTCAGTGGTGACGGTGTAAGTGTATTCACTGGCTCACGGTATGACATTGCAACCTTCGACTTTGGTAATGCAGTTGCAAAAAGACTTGCAGGGCACCTGGGTGAGGTTATCTCTGTAGACCATCATCCTGAGGAGAGAATGGTGTTGTCAACTTCAGTCGATGGAACTGCCATAATATACTTCTACTAGGACTCCATTGGTGTTAAAAAAGGTAAGTGTGTAATTATAGAATAGATTAACTCAGTTGAGTGAAAAGGTGTAGACGGCAGCAAGTCTACGGAGAGGGCTGCTCAAGCATTCTTTGGATCCTTAAAACCAAGGAAGTTACATTGCAGTCAGACCGTCCAACGTGATATCTCGTAAGAGCTTGCATGGCGAAGCCAGATGATGTCACTTCTCTCAAGTTTATCTCAAGTTCTAAATTTCCTAAACCCATATCTATTATTCTTTGCTTATAAAATCTATAGCCTTAAGATTCTTCTCGTGAATCGTTGTGAACTCTCCTAGCCTAACTCTCTTCCTTTTGAGAGGTCTTTCTCGTTGGCTCTCAATCATACTGTCCTCATCCACAAATTGCTTAACATAATCCGTTTTCTCTTTAACATTCTTCTTTTGAAGCTTTCCCAAATTTTCGTCGTTGAAGAGGTAGACATTCCATCGTCTCTTATCACCTAGAAGGGAATCTGAATGCTTCAACAAGGAATAGTCATCTGTATCTACCTTTGTTGTGTTTGCTTTCGAAAATGAGGTCGCCTCAAACTTGCAAAACTCTGGTTCATTTTCTCCAACGTCCAAAAACTTGTGCTTCAATACATACTCCCTCATTCCCATATCATCTATCACATATCTGTTCTCCTCTGGTTTATCATTGGTTCTTCTTTTATAAATTTCCTCTTCTAAAGTCCCTTTTAAAACCAAAGTCTCAACGTAAACTTGCCGTGTTTGCCCAATCCTATGGGCTCTCTTTATTGCCTGCGCTTCCACTGCTCTATGCCAAACAGGACTCATGAAGTAAACATGCGTAGCAGCAATAATCGTCAAGCCATGCGAAGCCAAACGTAAATCCATGACCAATGTCACACCACCATCACTGAACCGCGTGAACTCGCTCAAATTCTTTGCTCTCTGCGAAGGAGAAATGTATGTAGCATACATGATATAATTTATCCCCAAGAGATCCAAGAGTTCAGTAAGGTAGTATGCACTGTCTTCAAATTCATAAAACACTAATGATTTAATCAGGTTGTTCTGATGCTCTAGGAGTCTGCTAGCAAGATACGACAACTTGCTCGACGCCGTACCTAGTATCTGACATTTTCGAAGCGTGTTGAAATCCCACCCGCTAAAGTCGAATCGGTCTGATTCGACCTTTTCGGGAGTAGGGAAGTTCCTGGGGTTTATAACTTCTTCAACATGCGCTGTCTTGATCGCAGTGGTGTCTTGTTTATGTAACCTCTCTGCGTTCTTTTTGACATTATCACGCCAATAAGAAGTCCAAAACTGCGGCATAGTAGTAGCTAAACGCTCTTGCAACTTCTCAATTCCCTGTACAAACCGATTCTTATAAAAAAATTCTTGAACTTGGTGAAGATGTGGTGCTCCAAAAACGCTTACTTGCAGTTTCAATAATCCTGTGCTGAATGATCTGGTAAGCACATCAGGTAATCCTCTAACATAGTAGTTCATTTCATGGAGCAATGACGATGTTCGCCATTGAGCATTGTTCAATGCCATGTTCGCGGCCTCCAAAGATCTTCTCACCAACTCTAAATCCAATGGAGAGTACTTGTGGGCATGCTTAGTAAGTGAGTTCTGGCAAATCTCAATCAATGTCTCAACATCTTCTTGTTTGAACCCAGTCCAATGAAAGGTAGCTCGCTGCAAATTTGTGACCAATCTGCGCAACTGCAGTGCATTTGCAGGATGGAACATATAATCGACATCCACTCTTTCAGAAGATACTGCATTCACAGCCAATACTGCAGTGAATAAGTTGACGGAAATTTTGTTGTGGAAGGAAGGTTCTAATAAAACTACTTCGTGGTGTAATTGGGGTAAGGTCAAATCTCCAACGTCACGATGTCGTATCATTACTGAGTTTAGAAGGTTCTGAATTGTGATTTCAGCACTTATTCCATTTTGCATGAATGGTTTTATAATATTTTGAGACCAGTATTTCAGCTGAGAATGAAAGGGTTCAATTTTCAAATAGTTGCCCATTAGGTTGCCCAATTTAGTTAAATCATCACGTTCGTTGAACTTCTCCCTAACAGTGTATTTTCTGCGTACTGAATCATGGTCATGGTCGTCTTCTTGTTCGTCCATTTGTAACGTCGTGAGCCCCGAAGTAGGTGTACCTGTTACAGCCCACCTACGCTCTGAGTGTATCAGCCTGCAAAGTAAGCTCGCCTTGGTGTTTTTGGAACTTGCGCTATGACCTTCATCCAAAATCATCCGTTTCCAGTAAATCTTGTGTAGAACATCTGTGCTTTGCTTGGACAAGTAAGTTTGCGTAAGAATAACCACGTCATAGTTAATCAATTCGAGAGGGTTAGCTGGAAGCTCTTTAATATAACCAGCTCTTTGATTTTTGAAATGGCTAGATATAAATAAAACCAGGAGGTAGCCCTGTTGAGTATGCTTTCTTATTTCATTGCTCCATTGATGAAATAAATTATCAGGTACTATTATCAAAGTAGTGTTGCAAAGAAGGAGCTCCTGGAAACTATGCGGTTGTTGATGCTGTCTAGCGGAAGGTGTTCTTCCTCTCAAAACATACTGAGACTCATAGTAGTTATTTATAAGTGGTATTTTGAAACTTCCTGGATTGTCCACTAACTTCTCCACTGTTGATTCAGGTAAATCCGCAACATAGTACTTCCATGGCAACGAATTTTGGTTTATGGTTTTAATGCACATATCAACCAAAGATATTACATTTAGTGGCTTTGAATTATCCTCAAGAAGTAGAAGATCATCAACAGGAACCTTACTGTAGTCATCTCGCGTGAGACATATCAAACTGAGGCAGATCAAGGTCTTTCCCAAACCCATATTTTCAGCCAAAATACCTCCTTTAGGGAGTTTGAAGCTTTCAGGCTTGTTTAGACACACATAGTTGTTCAAGTCAAAATAGAGAGGCGTAGATTTTGATGTTGGTGAGCTTACCTGTAGTAAGCTGGGTAGTAATGCGTATTGATCCTGTGTTTCCTTTTCAAGCATTTTACACACCGATCTTATTTGAAATGGGTATAAAGCTGACGAGATACCATTAATTGAATCGATTTTGGCTGATACAACTGGGGATTCCACCAGATTGTATATACTCTGCAACTTCGAAAAGAGGGACGGACTAGGCGACGATTTGTTTGCATCAACTGCCTGTAATCTTTGAGCTGGCGAGTTTCTTCTCCATCTTTCTAAATGCAAGTTCCAATCAATTACTGATTCTCTTGAAGCGTATTTAAAATCTATGATCAGACTGATTGAATAATTACTCCAGCCCTCTGGAGAAAAGTCAAGGTGGCTCAACAAGCCACTCCATACTCTCTTCTTGTAAACTGGATTCTGTTTCCTCAAAGTGTTTCGCCACTCATTTATAAATCGTGCACCTGGAACATCTGCAGCTATTGAATATACTCGAACCTTTGCGATCACTAGTTCTCCGATACGAAGTAGCTTGTAGGTGGCCATGATGTAACGGTACAGTACTAAATAGGTCAAGTATTCCACCACCGGATTTACCGTTCCTCTGTAGATGTAACGCAACCAATCCAAGTCTAACCACTTCCAATCACCTTGAGAACTCACATTTGTACCAAGCAAGTCAGAGCACTCAAAAGGAAGGTTATAAAAGTTGAGCGTGCCAACAGGAATGCAATATCCAGCATTATTGGATATCTTTGCCACTATAGCATTCATCTGAGGCTGCTGCACAAGCGTGCGGACTGAACTGATAAGAAGAGATTTGCAGCATAAGCTTAAATTTGAATGTCGCTTTTGGGTAGCAAATGTCGGTCTTTAGGGTAGGGTGAAGGTGATCAATTGTAGATGAAAGTGATCATAAACTGGGTTGAAACTGAGCAATGACTGCTTAAATACGGCTAATAACGATAATCCACGATCTTTAATGAAAACCCCTTTGGTCTCACTCAAATTCATCCTTCTGTTAAAACGGTACCAACTCCTTTATTGATGTCGCAATTAATCAATAAAAAGATCTGAAAGGCAAACCTCCCCCCATAGTTGATAACGATGAGTACTACGTTTCTTATCGACATCCCAGCCAAGAAGACCGAAGAGGTGAACTGGGTTAAGCCATTGAACAACTATCTTCTATCAATTTATGGAAACACGCAAGAGTACCAGGAAGATCTCCAAGCATTCAACAAGTTAAGACAGGACTTGAGAGGGGTGTCAGGATCAGATAACACCAGCTTGAAGTTATACTGTAAGTACTACAGCCAGGTGGAATTGTTAGACTTGAGAGTCCCATTTTCAACTGTCAACAAGCACAAGAAGATTGAGTTTGTATGGCATGATGTATTCCAGAGGTCCATCACACACCGTCAGCATGCGCTACCATTTGAAAAGGCCAACATCTTGTTCAATCTCGGAACGGTCTTTTCCAAGAGAGCTGTTGAAAAGTATAAAGAATCCCGCAATGATGATACTTCGAATGCCGACGATAGTCTCAAGGAGCTGATCCAACTTTTCCAGCAGGCCGCAGGAATTTACCAGTTTCTCAACGAGAACTTCTTGCATGCCCCATCGTTCGACCTCCACCAGGCAACCGTCAGTTTCTTGATGAAATTGATGTTGGCCCAGTCGCAAGAAGTGTTTGTGTTGAAGGTGATCAACGGAGACTTGGAGCAGAAGAAGAACTCGTTGATATCCAAGTTGTGCAGAGCCACAGCACAGAGATACGAATCGTGTTTTGCAATGATCAGCCACTTGACAGGTACAGAGCTGGATGACTACTCCGAGCCGGAAGACTACGAAGAGGACGCAGATGAAGATGAGCGTGAAGAGCTTGAGCCAATCACAGCCACTACCACAGACGTAGAAACCGCAAGTAAAGTACATGCACATATCGATGTCTCGTGGATTGCTACGATTCACTTGAAGACTGTGTACTACAAGTCACTTGCATTATACTTCAATGGATTGCAGTTGGAGTCGAGCAGAAAATATGGGGAAGCTCTCGCGTACTTGACCAAGTCCAACGAGCTTTTGAATGAAATCGGGCCCAGCACACTCAAAAGCGTGGCAAGTAGCCATAGCAGCGGAGTGTATGAGTTGTTAGATATCTTCAAGTACCAAAAGGATGCAGTAGCTATCAAGCTCAACGACTTGAACAAGGACAACGACTTAATTTACCACGAAATCGTTCCCCTGTTAACAACCCTACCAGAAATCAAAGCTATGGATAGTACCAAGGTTATTCCTATCAACGAAAACAAGATCTTCCAACTGGCAAATGACCACAACTACAACCATTTCTTGAACAATGTTGTTCCAATCAACATCCACGAGTTGATGAGTTACTACTCTGAAGAAAAGTCTCAGTTTTTAAGAAACGAATTGGACTTGGTGGACGTCTCCAACGAGGAATTGACCTCAGTGTTGGAGTATCTTGACCTCCCCAAGAAATTGGTTGACTTAAAACAAGGATTACAGAGCAAACCAGTTGAACAAATAAACACCGACTTGAATGGAAAGGTTGACGAGATCGCTGCAAAGTACACCACCGACTCGTCCAACAAAGCTACCATAGATAAATTGAGAAAGCAAATCTACAACACTGTTTCGGAAACAGAATCGTTGGTTGCTAATAACTACGCATTCAAAGAAGATACACTCAAAATCAAGAAGTCCTTGTACGATGCCAGCCAGTCAGACTCCAAGTTGTTTGACTTGGTAGGCGACGGAAAGTTGTACGGTATTTTGGCAAAAGGATCACAGTCTTCTGAATACAAACAGCTTTTCGAGGAGAAACCGAAGGAGGAGATGAGTTTGCTTGATATGGATTTCACGCAAACTTCAAGCAGCGGAGGAAAATTTGATACGCAGATCAAGCAAGTTGAAGATGTCTTGTACGATTTGAATGTGCTCAAGACCAACAAAACCAAACTTATCGACAGTTTAAAGAAAGAGATCCACGATGATGACATTTCGGACATTCTCATCTTGAATAGCAAGCTCAAGTCTTCAAGTGAGATAAAGAGTGTGATATTCCCTGCCGAGCTTAAGAAACTCGAGCCATACAATCTCGAGTTGGACAAGTTGATCAACAAACAAAAGCTTTTGATTAAGGAGTTGAAGCAGTTGTGGAATGCGCTCAACGGGAATAGTGACTTGCAGCGGATTCAGAGCGACGAGCTTGCGCGTGCCTCTTTTGTAATCACACAGCAGGAAAAGATCAGTAAGTTGTACTCCGACTGGTCAAAGTACACTGCTGGGTTATCGAAAGGAACCGAGTTTTATGGACAATTGTTACAGTACGCGGAATCGTTGAAGGGTAGAGCACAGGAAGATGCTAACAGTTCCAGGATAAGTGATAGCTTTGCAGCCATGCATTTGAACGAGAGACAAAACTCTGCTCCGCAGGGAAGTTTCCAAAGTGCACAGAATACTTATCAGCAGAGTCCACAAAACACCTATCAACAGAGCCCACAAAACACCTATCAACAGAGTCCACAAAACACCTATCAACAGAGCCCACAAAACACCTATCAACAGAGCCCACAAAACACTTATCAACAGAGCTCACAGAATGCTTATCAGAGTCAGCAGAGTTATCAACCAGCACCACCTGTTCCACCACGCAAGTACAGTCAACTGAGTGTGACTCCACAGTCGACGCAAGGCACTGGAGGATGGACAGGAAAAGCTCCTGGGAACTACCAGAGTACACCTGCACCACCCCAACAGTTTTCTCAGCCCATGTTGTACACTTCTGGACCCTCAGCCCCACAATTACCACCCAAGAGACCATCTCAAAGCCATCAAGGAGCACATTCCCAATTTTCACAACAGCAGCCTCAGCAATTTGGACAACACGCTGTCCAAACAAATCAGTTCTCTCAACAAGCTCCACCTCCACAGCAATACCAACAAGCTCCTCCTCAGCAGCAACAACCACCACCAGCACAACAGGGAGGAAAAAACGACCTTATCTACAACCAGCCATCTACTTATGATCCCAATATGTACAGTTTCTTTGGAAACCATTAAATATTCGTGAATAGAGATTTAATACAACAAGAAAACGGGAAGCGAACCATTGCTTTTGCATGAGAAGGTCCCTTGAAGTGTAGGCCAAAAGGGTTAAAAAGGATTTTAGCGATAACGCGTTAAATTTTTCACCCCAAGCTCCTTTGAATGGCTGCAAATTTTTATTGGGTGTGGTGCGCGATTAGCGAAGGGGTGTTTATCTAATTGGAAGGGAGATCGAAAAGTCCATTGTTTGTGGTGTGAGTTGAGTGGGAAGTGAGATGAGTGGAAGAGGTGTTTTCAGATGATGCAAGTTGATGAGAGATAGGGCGTTGGATGTCGAAGGTGTAGAGAGAAGATGAGAGAAAAAAGACTTGCAAAGGGGCAGGGAAGTGGAAGGCAATTAGAGGTGACGAAGAGCTTAAAAATGGTTTATATGGTGTATCTGTTAATTGGTCCATTTACTTCATATTGTATAAGTATACAATATGAGATTGTTAGAATCAAAACAAAAATCTTCAACTTTCAGAGACAAGCATGGAATATTCGCTAATGGCGATTCTTCCACTATCGTTTGATTGATAGCTATCAACCTTGATCATGGCAATAAATACTCTTGTGACTTTGTTCGTATTTATTGACGAGGTAATTATCACAAAGAAAAATTTCAGAGACGAGGGAGGAGTTTTGGTAGGTTGTACGAACCAACTGAATATCAGTAGTTCAAGAGAAGCAACTTCACCTCTTTCTTCACATTTTGAACACTCAAAGTCAGTTTCTTAATCAAAGAAGAGGCTCATGATGACGTTAAAAATCGATCGGCCTCCACATTTTTCATGCACGTAAATAGACAGCTCGGTTATACAAGACATAATTGTGGAAGATCGATTCAGAAGTATTCACATCACAGAAGCACAAAACGTAGGTCATCACCTCTTTCTTTCACACCACTTCTACGCTTCACTTCACTACTTCACTCACTATCTTCAAACTCGTCATGTCCCTGGCGCATATTCTATCCTAAGCATATGCCTCACCACAATCTGCCTCACCATAGTCTGCCTCACGCATATCTGAAACAAAACTCAAGCACCACCCCACGTACCTCAATCTCAAATCCATCTGCCTCACCCAAGCTCACCCCGACCGAATGCCGTCTAAACAGGACACAAACCAGACCAATGCCGTCTGCCGCGGACCAACTGCTCCTCTTTCTTTCTCTCAACTACCTCTGCCAAAGCCACTACTTTAAAGCCCAGACAAAGCCCATCTCCTTATCCATTCACTCAAAGACCTTCTATAAATAAACACATTTAACAGGAAAAGAAAAATGGCACCTAAGCCATGGCAATAAACCCGAACACCAGTCATAATTGATCTGGTAAAAAACAACCCAAATCCAACCCTAACCTGCAAACTCCACATGAAAACAGCCGCAAGTCACCCTAACTCTAAACCTGTCATGTTGACGTGACTAGACTTTGCAATCCCCCACGGAATCTGACGTACAGAGCCAAGAGAATAGGGCTGTTTTGACCCACTTGTGGAAGTTTATTTTTGTTGCGTTCGTAAACAAAGATTTTTTTTTTTGCCCGCGCCCTCTGCCCCATATAAAGCTGGAGATCCCATTCGAAAAAGTTTTCCACGACAACCATTTGTTCAAACAATAAGAAATGAGATCGAGTCTTCTCCTTCCTTGCCTTTCGCTTATTACATCTGTTTTGGCGGCAGACACCATCTTGTGTAGTGCCTCCAACCAGTGTCCTGAGGACCAACCATGTTGTTCTCAGTTTGGACAGTGTGGTACCGGTACCTACTGTTTGGGAGGCTGTGATCCCAGATTCAGTTACAACATTAGTGCTTGTATGCCTATGCCTATCATGGGCTCGTTCCAGACTACGTTCGACAGCACTGACAAGGTCAAGAACCAGTACGGTTTCTTGGGTAACTCGTCGGAAACTGAATGGATTTACTCTGGTAACGTGAACACGTCCAACAATGCCATGCTTTTGCAAATGCCTAAGAACTCGGGTGGTACCATCATCTCGTCCACAAAATACTTGTGGTACGGAAAGGTGTCGGCCACCTTGAAGACCTCGCACTTGGCTGGTGTCGTTACTGCCTTCATCCTCTTCTCTAACGTGCAAGATGAAATCGATTTCGAATTCATTGGATCCGAATTGACCACTGCTCAAAATAACTGGTATTCGCTCGGTAACTTGAACTATACCAACTCCAGGAACTCCTCCTTGTCCGACACCTTCTTGAACTACCACACCTACGAAATCGACTGGAATCAGGACCAGATCACTTGGTCTGTCGATGGCCAACTGGTCCGTACGTTAAAGAAGGCCGACAGATGGAACGCTACCACTAACAGATACGACTACCCACAAACTCCTGCTAGAATCCAATTCTCCTTGTGGCCTGGTGGAAATGCTACCAACCAGCCAGGTACCATTGCTTGGGCCGGTGGTGCCATCGACTGGAACGCCCCAGACATCACCAAGTCCCCAGGTTACTACTACTCGTACTTGCAAAACGTCACCGTTGAGGCCTATGACTACCCTAAGAACTTGAACAAGATTGGTAACTCCAAGGACGGTGACTACGTCAACTTTGTCTACAACTCTTCCACTGGTAACTCCGACGACCTTGCCTTGACCAACGCTAAGACTTACCTTGGTGACTTAGACTCTACTGGACTCGACCCAAATAACGACAATGTTCTGTCCTCATCGTCCAGTAAGTCCTCCAGCTCCTCTTCCGCAAGCAAGAGTGGTTCTAAGACCCAAACTGGTAGCACATCTAAGGCTACCAACACCGCTGTTGGTAACCCTGGTGCCGCTGGTATGGCTCCACTGAACCAAGACACTGGAGACAGCAGTGGAGACAGCAGTAGTGACTCTTCAGGCGCAACCACTACACTCGGAGGTTTCATGCAAAACACCAAGACTGCTTCTGGCTCAGACTCAACTGCCACTAGCAAGTCTTCTAACCAAGCAGCTGCTGTAGGTACAACCGGTGTTGTTGGTATCGCGGGCGCAGTCTTGCTTGCTCTCGGCTCATTCCTTTCGTAAGGTTTGATTTTATGTTTGTAATGCTTTGAATTTAATTTGCATTTTGAAATAGAAAATGTTGATGTAACACTGAGTAAAGTAGAGAACTCATAGAGTAGATCGAAGGGATGACTATTCGATTTCTGGCGGTGAGAAAGAAGATTAAGGGTAGGAATATCCTTAAGAATTGGAGTATTTTGGGGAGAATTAGTATGGAAGGTCAATTTTGTGGAAGATGGTCCTTTAGAGCTCTCAAAGTGGTAGTTCAGTGCTCGAATTTCAGAAATGAGAGTTTACCAGGATCCAACCTGAAAGCCCCGATTTTTCTTCTTGAAGCCCAAAAATTGAGCATGGTTCCACTACGTTGTCTCCGAATCGAGATTAAAGGTTACTGGTCCATTTTTTTTTCTGTGCGAAAATTTGCAGCCAAACAGGATCTTTAATTTTAATTAGGATTGAGAGAGTATACTCTGTGTGAATTTAAACAAGTCTCAACATGCTCAAGATGTATTTTTCAAGGCCATTAGACTTATAGAAAGAAAGAAAATAAAGACTCAGAACGAAAGAGAAAAAAACAGGAATTGGATACTTTGATGGTAGAAGTTTAAATTGGCCCTACACTGGCAGAGAGGGTTGCAAAATCGTAAGATAATAGTAGTGATGAACTGAATGTGCACACAACAGCCCTTTGAACCCTTGAAAATGCCCTGGTGAGATCTTATCACATGCTTTTAAGCTTTTAGATATTTGCAATCCACGATAGATAACCAATTCTTGATTGATTTCTTGTTGGGTGGTGTTTCCGCTGCCGTCTCGAAAACCGCTGCAGCCCCATTTGAGAGAATTAAATTGCTGATAGAGAACCAGGACGATATGTTGAAGCAAAGTAGATTGTCCAGAAAGTACGATGGGGTGATGAATGTTTCATAAGAACTGCTGCCGAGGAAGTGTTGCTTCACTCTGGAGAGGTAACAAAGCCAATGTCATCACATATCTTCCTATATTTCCCTACTCAGGCCTTGAACTCTGCGTTCAAGGGCAAGCTCAAGAAGATGTTTGGTTTCAAGAAGGACGACTACTGGACTTCGTTTGCCTGTACACGATTTACTTGCTAACACAACAACGGTTGAGTATGAAACACTTTCAATAGAAAGGCTCTTTGGCCGAGTGGTTAAGGCGGTAGACTCAAGTTCTACTATCGTAAAGATGCACGCGTTCGAACCGCGTAGGAGTCACTATTTTTTTTTTTTTTGCAGCCATTGAAACCGTGATCTCTTTGGCTACAGAGATCACCACTGGCGATGTCCGACACCGTCCTGAGTATCACCCCACTGTATCATCATTGTTACACTTGATTAAATGACTGAACTAAGTTCTACAATTTAGCATTTGTGTGAGTTAACCAACACACCCGCAACTTTAATATGAGGTGCTTGAAAGCAGCCATTTGGGCGATCGGGGCGATCACAAGAGCAATACCAGGTACAGAGAGCTACCACCTTTCAGTTTCAAGCATTCTAATATATCACATCAATTTGCAACCAACTCAATTTTATATAGGGCAGACAAAATGACAGATTTGATATATAGGGCTCCAGTGAATCCCAAGTATAACCACAAAAATTTCCTTCTATTGATGCTGAAAAGCGATGAGTACACTGGTATCTACTCGAGGACTGTTCCTCAGTTTTCTCCATGACTCTGTATAAACTCCTATTGGATCTGAACACATCATCAACAACATACGTTAACAGTATTCATGGAATAATGAACACCGCAATTTATAACAACATACAACTCAATACTATTGCCTGGTGTTACACTCCTCCAGGGGAGGGTATTTCATCCCTCTCCACTGTCTACAGTCCTTTCCCAAGTTTACCTCTTAACAAGTCGCATAGCCGGTCACATGACCTCCAACTTTTCACCGCGTGTCATTTTTGTTCATTTTTTATTCAACAACAGCATCCAATCCATCATGAAGATGCTAACCAAGTTTGAGTCCAAGTCTTCGCGGGCCAAAGGCGTTGCCTTCCACCCCACCAGACCTTGGGTTCTTGTGTCTTTACATTCTCTGACGATTCAATTGTGGGATTACCGTATGGGTACATTGATTGATCGTTTCGAGGACCATGTTGGTCCAGTGAGAACTGTCAACTTCCACCCAACCCAACCTTTGTTTGTTTCAGGAGGTGATGACTATCTGATCAAGGTATGGTCTTTGAACACGCGCAAGTGTATCTTCACATTGAATGGTCACTTGGACTACATCCGTAACGTCAGCTTCCACCACGATTTGCCCTGGATCATTTCGTGTTCGGACGACCAAACGATCCGTATCTGGAACTGGCAGAACCGCCAGGAGATTGCTTGTTTGACGGGCCACAACCACTATGTTATGTCTGCGCAATTCCACCCCAAGCAAGACCTTATTGTTTCTGCTTCGTTGGATCAGACTGTACGTGTTTGGGACATTTCCGGATTGCGTAAGAAGCACTCTGCCCCAACAGGCGCAGCACGTCTGTTCGAAGACCAGTTACAAAGACAGCAGTTGCCTCAGCAAGATATCTTTGGCAATGTCAATGCGATTGTCAAGTACGTGTTGGAGGGCCACGACAAGGGTGTCAACTGGGCCTCGTTCCACCCAACTTTGCCTTTGGTGGTCTCTGCCGGTGACGACCGCGTCGTCAAGTTGTGGAGGATGAGCGACACCAAGGCCTGGGAGGTGGACACCTGCCGTGGCCACACTGGTAACGTTTTGAGTGCTGTGTTCCACCCACACCAAGACTTGATTTTGTCTGTATCGGACGACAAAACTATTCGTGTTTGGGACCTCAACAAGAGAACACCAATCAAGCAGTTCAGAAGAGAAAATGACCGTTTCTGGTTGATTGCATCGCACCCCACGATGAACTTGTTTGCCACCTGCCACGACGCTGGTGTGATGGTATTCAAGTTGGAAAGAGAACGTCCAGCGCACGCCATTTTCCAAAACAGATTGTTCTATGTGAATGCTGAAAAGCAAGTTCAATCGTTTGACTTTGGAAAGGGCGAGCTGCTGTTGCCTATGCTTTCTCTTAAGAAAATTGGCAAGCCATGGTCGTTTATCCGTAGTATGTCGTACAACCAATCGGACAACTCGATCTTGGTGTGCCATGGCGAAGGCGAGGGAAGCGGATACGCTTTGATCCAGTTGCCCAAGCATGTTACTGGTGCAATTGAGCCTGCTGATGTGCGTCTGGGTGAAGGCAATTTTGCGTGCTTCATCTTGCGTAACCGTTTTGTCACCTTCATCAAGTCCACTAAGACGTTGCAGGTGAGAGACACCAACAACAGCATCACCAAGACCATTCAATTGGACCTGTCTGTTGTTGACGTGTTGTCTGGAGGCTCGAGCCGTGTGTTGCTTGTCAAGGCACACTCTGTTGTGAGCTACGACCCACAACAGAAGAAGGAATTGGCCGAGCTCAGCGTCAACAACGTCAAGTACGTGTCGTGGTCGCCGGATGGACAGTATGTTGCTTTCCTCTCTAAGCACACGATCACGATTGCCACCAAGGACTTGAAGTTGGTGACATCTATGCACGAAACTATCCGTATCAAGTCTGCTGCTTGGGACGACTCTGGCGTGTTGTTGTACTCGACCTTGAACCACATCAAGTACACTTTGTTGAACGGTGACAATGGTATCATCAAGACCTTGGCCAACACCTTGTACGTTGTTCGTATTGCGCTGAGTGTGGTATACTGTTTGAACAGATCGGGCCAGGTTGAAGCTGTTGACATTGACCCTACTGAATACCGTTTCAAGAAAGCTTTGGTGAACAAGAACTTCAACGAAGCATTGAGAATTATCAAGAACTCCAACTTGGTGGGACAGAACATCATTGGATACTTGCAGAAGAAGGGCTATCCCGAGGTTGCATTGCAGTTTGTGGAAGACCCTGAGACCAGATTTGAGTTGGCTTTGGAGTGTAGCAATTTGCAAGTTGCCTTAGAGCAAGCTAAGGTGTTGGACAACGCCAAAATCTGGGAGAAGTTGAGCGAAGAAGCCTTGAACCAGGGTAACTTGGACATTGTCGAGTTTGCATACCAGCAGTTGCACTTGTTTGACAAGTTATCGTTCCTTTACTTGTATAAGGGAGACTCTGGCAGATTGGACAAGATGACCACTATTGCCGAGCACCGTGGAGACGTTTCTGGCTTGTTGCAGAATACGTTGTACAACAACGACGTCAAGAAAAGATGCGAGGTATACATCCAAGGAGGCATGTTGCCGTTGGCTTACACTTTAGCGAAGTCGAACGGATTGGAAGAGTTTGCTAGTAAGATCTTGGAAGAGGCTGGAGTTGAAGCCAAGGACGTTGTGTTGCCTGAATTGGGCCAGGTTGTTCCATTGCCACAGCCATTAGCTGAACCTATTGCTAACTGGCCAGTCAAGGAATCGTCATTGTCCTTCTTTGAGAATGCTTTGTTAAACGGCCAGGTTGAACAGTTGTCAATTGATGATGACAGTAATACTTTGGCTATTGGCGGAGCCGACGAGTTCGAGGATGCTGTTGAAGATGACGAAGACGAGGCTGGTGGTTGGGGCTTGGACGACGAGCTTGACATTGGCGAAGACGAGGCTGTTGCCAGCTCCGAGTTGGCTGGCGAAGAGACTGTCGATGTTTCAAGTGGAGGTGCTGATGGTGAAATTGCACACTGGCTCCGTAACGCTAAGACGCCGGCCACTTATGTTGCCAGTGGAGCGTTCGAGCAGGCTGCTTCTTTGTTGAACAAACAAGTTGGTATTGTTTCGTTCGAGCCTTTGAGAGCACGGTTCTTGGAAGTGTACCTGGCATCAAAGGTTGGGTTGGCTGGCATTGACGACTTACCAGCCATGAAGGACTATGTACGTGCTGACAATGATGAGGACAACCCACAAAAGTTCAAGCCACTCGTACCTGGATTCGACTCGTTGGAGGAGCAGTTGGGAGTTGGATTCAAGCAGTTTAAGGCGAACCAGTTGCCTGAGGCCATAGCTACATTCAGAAGCATCATCTACACAATCACTGTACTCACTGTGGAGACAGACGAAGAGGAGGCCAAGTGTAAGGACATTTTGACTTTGTGCCGCGAGTACATCTTGGGTTTGCTGATTGAGTTGGCGCGTCGTAGCGTTAACGCAGATGATGTGAAGCGCAATTTGGAGTTGGCTGCATACTTCACAAGAGCACAGTTGCAAACCCCACACAAGGTGAATGCTTTGCAGGTTGCCATGACACAGTCGTTCAAGAACAAGAACTACGCGAGCGCTTCGTACTTTGCCGGTGAGTTGTTGAAGATTGTGGCCTCGGGTCCTAGAGCCGACCAGGCCAGCAAGTTGAAGTCCAAGGCAGACTCGATTGCACACGACGCGATTGAGATTGACTTTGACCCATACTCGGAGTTTGACATCTGTCCTGCCACGTTCACTCCTATCTACAAGAGCGACATTGCTGTTTCTGAGGCATTGGTTGGGGCTAGATACAAGCCTGAACAGAAGGGTAAGGTGTGTCTGATTACCCAAATCTCGTTGATTGGTGCGCCAGCTTCGGGATTGCGTATCAAGGGTTGATTATTTGAGTAGAGTAAAATGTATAAGAAGTATTATTGTTTGAGAGTGTAGCAGAGATAGTTGAAGGTGTTGGTTGTTAGAGTGGTGGACTATCAGAGTAAGATACTTAATCCGATAGTTTGAGGTAAAAAGCGGCCATTCAAAGCCTTCGATGTTGAATACCCGATATTCGTTCCGAGGATCGGAGTGAAGCGTTCACAAACATAGGTCGATAGAGTGCTGTTAGTACAGCGTGGATGGAAGAACCAGTAAATTAACTTCACGACGAAATCGATTTACTTATCGTAATCTTTAAACTTTAATAGTGGAAGCTTCAATTTCTTCGCTACATCATCTCAGCATCAACTGTACGTCAGCTCCTTGACAACCACTTGCAGATCTGCCCAATAGTAGTGGAATACCAATAGGTCACTAACAGAAATTTAAGGTTGTGAGGTACATGTTGAAGCACTCAGGTAGATTATCACACCTTATTACTTATCAGCGATGAGTTCCATCTAATCACAAGATCAGACGTAACATTACATGAGCAGACTAGAAGCAAATAATCCGACCAGTAGATGTAAAACACCCAGAACTTTTCTTTAAACGCCTCCCAAAGATCACCCCCACTCCCCACTTCTCCCATGCCTGCCTCTAGTGTTTTATTCTTCCACTGTCTTCGACCGCCGCTTCATTTTTTTTGGAGTTGAGCTTGAAAAAAAATTAACAACTGCATCATGTCCAAGGAAGAAGCGGTCAAGCTCAAGGATGAGGGCAATGCGTACTTGAAAGCGCAGAAGTTTGACGATGCTATTGAGTCTTACACCAAGGCCATCGATCTCGATGGTACGAACGCCGTGTTTTTCTCGAATAGAGCTCAAGTTCACATTAAGATGGAGAGTTATGGTTTGGCCATTCAGGACTGTGACCTGGCTCTTGCTGTGGACCCGGAAATGATTAAGGCATACTACAGAAAAGGTGTTTCGCAGATGGCCATATTGCAGTACAAAGAAGCACAGGCTAACTTCAAAACTATTCTTAAGAAGATTCCTGGAGACCGTCTCACACTCGCCAACCATGCTCAGTGTGTAAGCTTTTTGAGAAGACAAGCGTTCGAAAAGGCTATTGCTGGCGACGGCAAGGTGTTGGTGATCAACACCATTGATTATGAAGGAGTTCCTATCGAGAAGTCATGGGCTGGACCAGCCTTAGTCATCAAGAGCAGTAAAGAGAATGATGAGACACGAGTACAAATTGAAGGGTTGGACATAGATTACCTCAAGTACATGATAAAAGCGTTCAAGGATGGAGGAAGATTGCCAAAGAGGCACGTCTTTGCTATCTTGGCCAAGGTTTACGAATTATTCAAGGCTGAAAACACTATGACTGAGATCACTTTACCCCACAGTAAGCTCTCGGCAAACCCAGACAACAAGGACGAGATTCTCTTAGAGGGAGGTCGTAAATTGACTGTTGTTGGAGACACACATGGACAGTTTTACGATGTGCTCAACATGTTTTCCAAGTTCGGCCATGTGCTGGAAGAACACATTTACTTGTTCAACGGTGATTTTGTCGACAGAGGATCGTGGTCATGTGAAGTAGCCTTGTACTTGTATGTTCTCAAGATTCTTTTCCCAAGATCCGTGTACATTAATAGGGGAAACCACGAGACGAGAGACATGAACAAGACCTACGGGTTCACTGACGAGTGTGAGCACAAATACTCCAAGAAGATCTTTGACTGTTTCACTGAGTCATTCGGCGCCTTGCCATTGGCGTCGTTGATCAACAGATCGTACTTGTGCATGCACGGAGGGTTGTTCTCAGACGACAAGATCACATTAGAAGACATAAAACGCTTCAACAGATTCCCACTGCTGGGAGAAACACAACCCCCCAGAGAGGGAATAGCCATGGAATTGCTTTGGACAGACCCACAACCAGATCTTGGTCGCGCACCATCCAAGAGAGGAATTGGAATGCAATTTGGACCAGACATCACCGAGAGATTCTGCTTGAACAACAAAATCCGCAAGGTGTTGAGATCACATGAAGTGAGAAATGAGGGTGTTGAGGAAGAACACAAGGGAAGATTGATAACAGTATTCAGTGCCCCCAACTACTGCGACTTTACCGGAAACTTAGGAGGAGTGGTTCACTTTACAGAAAACGAAAAGTACGACGCAGAAGCAGACGATGGAGAAGGCTACAGAAACGTCGAAGACCCCAACTGCCCATGGGACTTGGAGATGGTGACGTTCGCGGCAGTTCCACACCCTGACTTGAAGCCAATGGCTTACCAAAAAGGAGGGTCTGGATTCTAGAATATGCTATAGATTGTTAGACTTTAATATCCGTATAGGATGGAGTAGACATTGTAGATGCGGGTCCAAACGGAAGTTTGAAATAGCATGTGCTATGATACGTAAAATAGGTAATGCCCTCAATATGATCTCTCCAACCTTTTCACATACCATTGATCTTTCTGAGCAATTTTTCAAGCATCTTTTAAAAATCGATAGCAGAATGCAACCAACAAACACGAACCAAGTCGATGACGATGATGCTCCAGATGAGTGGGACCAGAGAATAATGAACACTGGATGCCATGAAGAGAACTTGAAGTTGCAATTGTGCCATGCAGACACCGGTGACTGGAGAAAGTGCCTTGTTGAGATGGCTGCGTTCAGAAAGTGTTGGGACGCAAACAAGAACAACGAGAGAACAGAAACGGTTGATATGAAGCAGAAGTAGCAAAAATGAACACTGTACGATTACGAAGCTTGTCATTTTTCCATGATACTAGCTATGACATGTATGTACTGGGCGAGCTAAACCTGGTACCATGGATATGATGACAACAACAAGAAGACTCTTAGAAGACGAACTACCTTGAACACACTGTAAATAGGTCTAAAGGGCTGTAAATAGAATGCTTACATGCATATGATGAATGCTCAATGTAGAGTTCACCATATAATGATGGTATTTGATCTTTCATATGTCATCCAGCTCAAGCTCATGAAGTTAAAGTCAAACAAATTGACATCCACTGTACAAACTCAAATAGGAGAGAAGCAGTCAAGCATTTGAAGTCATATCGACACACCACTCATCATAATCCCTCTCCTTCCCATTACATCACACTACTCACACGTCTTATGTAAATGAAAAATAAAACAAACAATTGCAACCAATACATGGACAACATCCCCAATTTGTCGCACGACTCCACCCAGGACTCCTCAGTACTGTTAGTCAGCTCGCAATTCATCCACCAACTCCAAACCAACCAATCCCACGAGCCAGACGAAAATGACATTGAAAGTTTGAGTGAAACTGAAGAAGAACAGAATGAACCAAGAGGGTACTCAGTACTACATGGAAAACAATATCTGAGTGAAGAAGAGTTCCAAGCAGAGCTCGAGCGACTCAAGGTGGCAAGCACCCTCAAATTCAAGAACAAATGGGAAGAGATCCTTTCAAAGTACTCAGCTGTAGATGATGCTACCCAAAGTGACGAGATCGATTTGGCGACAGGAGAGATTATAACTGACAACGGACACTTGAAGCTGTTGGAAACAACAGAAAGTGTCGTGGGAGGGGTGGTGGTTACCAACAATATCTGGGGAATGCACTGGGAGAGACTAGATACGAACCAATATCAAAAAGAACAGAATAATAAGAGAAGAAAGCAATTATTGAAACACAAGTTGAAAACACAACTACGGTTTCACAACGATATTCAACTACCAAAAGAGAATACCAGTGACGCGGAAATAGCCCCTTTGGACTTTTTACTATTAGACCCGTCCCCAACAAAAAGACAAGTACTGCCTTCTAAATCAAGCCTAATAGAACAGGATGATCTTCTAGGTATTTCACCAACCAATGCACATATTCCACAATCTACTCCAGAGCTGTCGCCATTGAAAAAGAAGAAGCGAAGAAATGATGAAAAGGCTGTTAAACGAATTCGCTCGGAAGCAAGCAAAGACTACGAAATGTTTGAAGAAGAGTACCTGATAATCACCGACTCCGCTCTCTTGGGTTTGCCCAACTATGCATCGCAAATATATCACTGTGCATTCGACGAGTGCTACTACTGTACTGGGAATAAGTCGATGTACCAGCTGCACCTTTTGGAAAGTCACCAAATAGAGTTGGCAATCTTAGGGTACCCAATCGACATTTCCATTGAAGAAACCAGACAGGTCAGCTCAAAGGAAGAAATGAAGTTAAAGAGTATTTTTCCTCTTCAGTACCCGTTACCCAGCAAAGTATCAAAATGCAATAAACTAGTTGAAGGGACTCAATGTACGAAATTCTTTGCCAACTTAAACGACTTACAGAGGCACCAGGAGTCGCAAGAGTGTTCAACAAAGAAACCTGTACTTGTCTGTCCTGTATTAGGTTGTGGTTTTATGACTGATGGTGGATATGACGAATGGAAAATGCATTTAGTCGGCAAGGGCCATATTTTGGAGCCTAAACAACCGAACACTGAGGTTAGCGTGAAGAAAGAGAAATTGATATACGATGAAGAAACAAGAAAGAAAGTATTGGAAGCGGATTATGAAAACGTCGAAATTAGTGACTTGTTTTCGGAAACAGATGAAGACCTTGAGTTCGACGACATGAAGAGCAAACCTTCCAATTCTAAGCATAGTACACTCCAACAGGATGTACCCAAACTTGAAACGAAAGTTCCAAAATTAACAGCACAAGTTAAACCTCGCATAGCTAAACAAGTTTCTCCAAGTGTTTCTCCAATTCGAAAGATTTCAATCAATACTGTACCAAAGCTTTATGATGACACTGAAGCTTATGAAATTCCCAGTGATGAGGAAGGGTACAAATCAATTGAGGAGTTTTTTAATGATGATGAAACTCATTGAGAAGGTACAAATAGTATAGTTAGAAACAATGATTTAGTTAAACCTAGATGTAAGCTGCAATGAAATATGAGTCTGCTACAGGTATCATAAGGAGACAGTTTGTCTATTTCTATTTACAATAATGGTTTTTAAGCAGCAACAGGTTCGTCATCGCTAGGCTTCTTTGGTTCTTTTGGCTTGCCCTTGAAAGCGTCTCCCTTAATATACTTGTCGAACGCATCGTTTCTTTCAGGGAAAGGTCTTGGTCCCACAAGTCTGATCATGTCTTCTCTTGTCAAGACCTCCTTCTTGTGCAACTCTTCGGCAACAATATCCACCAATTCCAACTTCTCAGTCAACAACTTGTGACATGCTACGTACGCCTCGTCAATCAATCTCTTGACTTCAGAGTCAATTATACGTGCGGTGTCTTCAGAGTAGTTGTTGTGAATCTTTAAACCTCCCTGAGAGGATTCTTCACCAGAGTCGTATGTGATACTACCCAACTTCTCAGACATACCGAGTTTCAAAACCATCTGCTGTGCCATTTGGGTGATTTTCTTGAAATCATCCAGTGCCCCACTGGTAACGGTGTCGAAATGTAACTCCTCGCTGACTCTTCCACCCAAGGTCATAATCATTCTGTGCACGTATTGGTCCTTCGAAACAAGGTATTGATCCTTAGGTAAGTACTGAGCATAACCTAAAGCGCCCTGTCCACGTGGAATGATCGATACTTTCACTAAAGGATCAGCATACTCGAGGAACCAGCCGCAAATAGCATGGCCTGCCTCGTGGTAAGCTACAGTTTTCTTCTCTTCTGGGTTCAAGACACGCGACTTCTTCTCCAAGCCAGCAATCACACGTTCGATTGCCAGCTCAAAATGGTGCACATCAACAGAAGTAGCATCCTCTCTTGCAGCAATCAAAGCACCTTCATTACAGCAGTTGGCAATGTCGGCACCAGCAAAGCCAGGTGTCAATGCACTTAATCTACCAGCCAAGTTCTCAATCGCTTCAGCCTTCAATTCCTGGTACTTGCTGAAGTCAACATCCTTCTGGTTGGCCTTGATGTCTTCGTCACACTTGAGTGTCAATTTAGACAAATGCACCTTGAAAATGGCTTTACGGCCTTCAACATCAGGAACATCGATAGAAACATGTCTGTCAAATCTGCCTGGTCTCAACAATGCTTTGTCCAAGATGTCAGGACGGTTGGTACCTGCGAGAACTACCACATGGTCCGAGCTTTCGAAACCATCCATTTCCACCAACAACTGGTTCAATGTGTTTTCTCTCTCATCGTTGCCTCCCATTTTACCGTTACCACGTTCCTTACCAATGGCGTCAATCTCATCAACAAAGATAATAGCTGGTGCCATATCACGAGCAGTCTTGAACAAGTCACGAACACGCAGTGCACCAACACCAACAAACATCTCCACGAATTCCGAACCCGAGACGGACAAGAATGGGACGCCAGCTTCACCAGCAGTGGCCTTGGCCAAGAGGGTCTTACCAGTTCCCGGAGGCCCAGACAAAATTGCACCTCTTGGGATCTTTGCACCTAACTTCTCATACTTTTTAGGGTCTTGCAAAAACTTGACAAACTCCATGATTTCTTCCTTAGACTCTTCACACCCAGCAACATCCTTAAACTTGATCTTCACTTCAGTTTCTTGGTTGAACAATTTCGCCTTCGATTTACCAATTTTAAAGATGCCTCCTGGGCCCCCTCCTCCAGCACCACCTCCCATCTGGCCAGCTCTTCTAATAGTGAGGTACCACAATCCTCCAATCAACAACATGGTTGGCAAGATGGGTAACACGTAGTTGAGCCACAGGCCTCTTTCTTCGTATGCGATAGGCAATCTTTGATCAACAGGAATTTCCAACTTGTCTTGTACATTCTTCATTTCCTCTTCAAAAAACTCAACAGATCCAATGGTAAAAACTACAGCAGGGAATCCTCTAGAAGTTTGGAAAGTTTTGTCGGATACAGCACCCTGAATCAACTCGGCTTCCACAGCGAATTTGTTGATAACTGTTAACTTGGTAACCAAACCCTTCTCAATATAGTTGGTCTTGAAGTCCTGGAAGGACAATTCATTCTTGTCTTTAGAATTCAGAAGCAACCAAAAGGTGAGCAAAATCATGAAAAATGTCGATCCAATAGCGACCATGGCGATAGTGCTCAGGTTAAAGTCAAGTACTTTAAAGTCGTCTGGGTTCATGTTGGGGTACTTCTTTTTCATTTGTCGTTTGATTTCCTCGCGGAAGTCCTTCTCCTCTTGGGAGATATCCTTCTCCTTTTTCTTCTTGGAGTCTTCTTCGTCTTGTTCCTTCTTCTCTGGCTTTTGGTCCTTCTTGTTCAGATTCTGCAAGCTTGGTGTGTATTTAAACATTGGACGGTTCAGTAAAGAAAACGTCCTGACCGAATTCAAAGGCGAGTACCGCACCAGAGGGCGCCATGGCCCTATGGATGTCCTCGCCACCAGTCTCAATAGCGATCTGGTTGCAATCATTGGTTCTGGACTTTAAAAGTTGGAATTTTTCGACTTTTGCCTTCGTTTTGCGCACGTGAGTTGAAGGTTGGAGAATGATGGAAGAGTGAAGAGACGAGAGGTAATGAAGAGAGGGGGTAGGGAAGGTCAATTGAATTGGGCATTAGTATGTTAAAGCAAGGTTAAGCTGGTGTGATATGATTCCATTCAAAAGTTTGATATCTGGATTTCGAATTTAGTAAAGTGTAGATTAAAAGTCACGGATGGATCGACTTGAATCTCCAATGAACCAACCATGCTGTTATGAGTGCCATTTCATAGCTATGAGGAGGAACTCTGTTTCTACATTATTCTAATCTAATTAATACTGTTTCTTCGAGCCGGCCTCCATTGTATTCGATTTTGCTTCCTCTACCAAATCTCCAACAATTCAGCTTAAGAACTTAGAATCTCGCAATTGTCCAGATATTTAAGAGTTGTTAACAATCTTTTTTAAGTGGTCAGTATGGAGAGGTGTATAAATCTCATATTATAAAATAAATTACTCCTCCAAGCCTACATAACCATCTGTCTTTGCAATTATCAATTAAAAACATCATTATACTACAGTTCTATAAAAATTAGATGCAGTCTACCAACTTGCCTTGCGTGAGTTGACAAACTCGTCCCACGAGGTTTCGCAAATCTTGAGGAACTTGACCTTTTCCTTCGCCAACCAGTCGTCTGATTTTGGGCTTGGTGATTTCGAGGGTGATTTCGAAGGTGTCTTCTGTGAGGCAGACTTGACTTTTGGTGTCGATTCGGACGCCGTTTCCTTTGCCGAATCAGTAGTTTCTTGTTCTTTAGATTCGGTTGTAACAGGAGATGCCAGTTTCTGTTCACTTTCCAGATCTTTTCCTCCTTCACTCTTCATCTCATCTTCGATTGCCCCATCTTCCACCTCTTCTTCCTTGTTGAAGATTCTAAAGTTGAATATACTTTCGTTCATCAAGTTGATACTTCCAAAGATCTCGCCGTTTTTCGAGGTTGGGGGCTGTTGGTATGGTTGTTGTTGTGCTTGGTAATATCCGCTGCTTGGTGGAGCCGCTCCGTTGTTGGGGTAGTAATACGGGTTTACCAGAGGAGCATACTGTTGTGGAACCGGCTGCGCTGCAGCTGGTTGCAGACTCTGGTCAATGGGTTCCTGCTTGTACTTTTCTTGCATTTCTCGTACTTCTTCTTCCGACACGGGCAAGCGGTCGTCGTCTGCTTCTACATCTTCTTCTTCTGGTTGTTTCTTCTTTTCAAAGAATTCGCGTTGTGCCAGTAATGGCTGCGACAGGAGTGGTGCTGTACGTGTGTAGTCTCCGTGGTAAACGTCTGTTACAGAAAGTGTCTTTTTGTCTCCGTTGGTAGTTGTTCCCGAGCCGTTGTTGTTGCTGCCACTGTTGCTTTGTTGGTTCACAAAGGTCGGTGGAGTTGGAATAGGCCCACCAGGTGGTCTTCTCACACCTCCGGGGAAATATTGTGAGGTTGTGGTAGACGGCATAATTCTGACTCTTCTTTGGGGAGTGATTTGTGTGGGAACTTGTTGTTGTTGTTGTGGGTGTTGTTGTGGTTGATGTTGTTGTTGTTGTTGGTATTGTGATGGAGGGAATGATGAGTAGGTGACTTGTGTGTTGGGCATGGGTCGGTACTGTCTTCTTTTCACTGGTGCGTTATAGTAGTAGTTGCCCACTTGGTACACTGGGGCAGGTGCTTGTGGTACTTGGTATGCCACCTGGTATTGTACCGGGCCGTAGCCCTGTTGGTACGCGTGCTGGTGATGTTGTTGGATAGGTTGGAGATGTTGTTGTGGTACAACGCGTCTGTGTGGGAAGTGTGCACCAGTCGAGGTGAATGGGAAACGTTGTCCAGGTCTCAATGGGGCCGAGTGGATCAGAGGAGGTCCTACTGCAGCGCCTGGGGTCGTCGCCAGGACGGTTCCCGGGTCTGCAGAGATGGTCAAGGGAGTTGGGATGTTGTCACGTTTCAATCTTTTGGCAGTTGTTGGTGTGGCCAATCTGTCCAAGTCGTCGAGCACGTTTGCTTTGAGTTTCTGTTCTTGGATCAGGTCTGTCTTTTCTTCGTCTTCTTGTTTGGGGTCAGTTTCTATTTCGTGCAGTTCGTCCAGTGCGTTCAGTTCGTTTGGCTCTTTGTTGTCCTTTTCAGACACGTCTTTAAAATCGCCGGGTTCGACAGCACTGCTAGGGACCGAGTTCAGAGCAGAGCCTGATTGTCTTGCAGCAATCAAGTACCTCTGCTGTTGCTCAATCTTCTGCGATATCTTAACCGTGCTCTCCATCTCTTCGTTCAAAGGAGGAAGCCCAGGACTCACGATGCGCAACGCGGCGTTCGAATTATCTGTAGCACCAAGATCAAGCGACTTCGGTCTGTGTCTTTTCTTGGGAGAGGCGGTGGACATATCAAGTTCTTGTTTTCTTTCCTTTCTTGCACTAAAACTTTCCTTCACTCACTTCAAAATGACTCTCACAATAATCGACACGAATAAAAAAACCAGGGCCAAACTTTGTTTTGATTTGACTTTTGCCGAGCTGCAAATACAAACGCCCTACTCCAGTCCCGTCCAGAGCGTGTTGTGTTCTGGAGAATTCAGATCTAAAACAACCCACCACCACAAAAGACGACAAAGCTGGCGGTCGTGGTTGCAGGTGAAAAAAAAAAGTGCAGGCAGTCAAAGCCCGGAAACAGGAAATGGTCTGGTATATATAGTGCAGGGGACGGTGGAAGGAGAATTGGGGAGGTGTCAGAGAACAATTTTGCGGTGTGCGACGATAAGCGGGTATTATTGGTGATGTGCAGTGTGTGCAGTGTGTGTAGCGTGTGTAGTGTGTGTTGGTGGGAGGTGATGGTTGGGTTTCTTATGAGGAGGTGTTTCAGATTGCCAGGTGTGGTTTGTGCGTCGAACAATAGGATAGTGGTCTCCATGTGAATATGGAGGTGAGGTAGCAGAGCAGGTGGGAGCAACAGGTGGAGGTGTGGGAGGTGAGGGATGTGTGGTGGTGCTGAGGATAAGGGATAGCGTATGAATGTTGCAGAGAATTTGGGGCCGGTGTAGGGAGTAGGCGAGGGTGCTGGTAGTGGGTGCAATTTATTGTGCAATGGAAATTTGATTGTTTGAGATTTATTGTGCACTTTGGATGTAAGAGTGGTACCTTGGTACCTGACTAGTGTTGTGTTGTGCAATGGTATTGACGAGGAGGGAGTGGGAGAGATGTGACAGGTGTAGAGTTGTGTGGTGTAAGAGTAGGTGTTTGTGCTGGTACATGTGTTTGGAGTGCTGGTGTTGGAGTGTTGGTGCTGGAGTGTTGGTGTTGGAGCCTTGGTGTAGTGTAGAGGTGAGGTGTTGTGGTGAGGCGAGGTGCAATGGGTGCAATCAGGAAGTATGAAACTATGAGAATGAAACAGTTTGGATAATTACATTACTTCCATGCTTATATATCTCAAACAAATACGAACTTATTCAGTCTTAAGTTGAGATTGACACTTTGTTTATCATCTCTTGCCAGGCAGTTCTATATTAGTGCTACGGATATTCTAGTTAACGATATGCTAGTGTTAAGCTAGTAGAATTGTCGGTGTCATTAGTAATGATAGAAAGTGCGCTAGAGTATACTCGAGTGCACTCGAGTATATAGTATATAGAGTATACGAATACGCTAATAAGAATGTTGCTTCTATTATGAAAATAAGTATTGTTTATGGCCACTGTAAAGCTGCAATTCTGGTCTGCCTCGAAAACACAGTGGTCTCTCCACAGATACACTAACAGCCGTCTGTGAAACAAACTACTCATCGTACGCGTGCTGCGACTGGAGAATCATACTACTCTTGGCTCATTCCTATTGGTTTTATCTAAGAAATATGCTTCCATTGTGTACTGGAATGGATATTCATATCCGTTGATACTGATAATACGAATGAGAGAGGTGTGCTTTTATTGTTTTGGAATTTTCATGGTAGTCTATTGTATTTTGTAAGACACAGAGTATACGACTCTGCCTCGTAAGAGCATACGACTACTGACACGAATATACTGTGTGCTATTTACAACGCACCTTATGATACCACTTTATGTGGAAGAATTGAGTTCCGTGGTTGGTCGTCTACACTCCTCTCCATACTTTTCTGTGATTTTTCTCTACACTTCCTCTTCTCTCAACACTCTTTTCTTTCCTCCTCTCCATCCTCTCTGATTGTTAGATTACAAGTCATGAGTCAATATGACTCTGGTAAGTCCTGCATGCAGCTCACGAATTTGCACCTAAATCCCACCATATTTCATATTGGACTCTACAGTCTTTCTATTTCCTTAAATTTCTGATGCCCACAGGATTTGTGGAGTACAATTGAAATGTGGAGTTCAGAGAATCTATTCACGACACGTTCACAGTACGCTCACAACCTGTTGTACACGTTACAACATCTACAGCATTAAGAAAAACACACAAATCTACATCAATAAAATCCAACCATATATATTCAACTCAGTCTTCTCCAATCAAACATACATTCTCTAATCAGCAAAGTTCTCCCATCCCTTCATCTTAGGTCTGTTCACAGCAGAGTAGAACTTGGAGGTACACGAGTAACCCTTCCATGTGAAGTCATCCTTTGGCTTACACACACACTTGTTCTTTCTTCTAATCTCCTTGTCCACAGGACAGTTGTGGAATGGAACGTGGAAGTATCCAACGTCGTCGAAAAAGTGCACCTTCTCCTTTGGCATGAACAAGGCAACCGCAATCGAGTGCACAGGTGCATCTCCCCATCTTTCGTAGAAGAATCCACCGGCTTGGTCTAAGAACTCAAAGTACTTGGTGTAAGCTTCGCTTCTCCAGAAGTTCAAGTTGGCAATCTCAAAGTTGGACCAGAAGTGGCAACCATTGTAGGTTTCTCCCTTGTCGCTCGAGATCCAGTCGAGCAAGTTGTCTTCGGCAACGTACTGCTTGTTCTGGTCAATAAACTTCTTAGTGGTTTCCCACAAGGTTGGAATAGTCTCCTTGTATTCAGGCAAAGAAATAGTGAAAGAATAGTCCTTGTTGTTGTCTTTCATCCACTTGAAAATGTCGTAGTCAATGTCACAGTAAATCTTGATGTCTGGTTCGACTCTCCAGTAGTACTCGTAGTCTTGCAACAATTCGTGTCTGAAAAAGAAACCGGATTCGAAACGACACATGTGTCTGTAGGACACAGAGTCACCGTAGATGATCTTAGCTTCGGCCATCTTCTTTCTGGTCTCGGCAGCCCTGTCCTTGTCAATCCATTCTGGGAAACTCCAGTGTTCTTGTGGAATCAAACCGTACTTGGTGTTACCGGTGACGAGAGCCGATGTAGTCTTCTTGAACTCGTCATCGAAGGGAGCATCGTTCAAGAAAACCCAATCGTAGTGGTAGTTCTTGTTGAATCTGTCCTCAATATGACGGATAGAATCCATGATACTGTTCAAGTCACTGTTACGAGCCAAAGTAACAAAAGTAGCCTTGATCTTGTCACCTTGGACAACCAACTTCTTAGGGGTTTCTCGCTCATCAACAGCTTCGGCTCCGGCTCCAGCTCCAGAGCCTACGGAGGAGCTGGCACTGCCAGTCTGTGAAGCAACAGGAGCAATGGTATAACCAGTTCCACGAGCCAAAATATATCCGGCTGCCAATAAGGCAAACGCGAAAACAGCGAACCTCACAATACGTGCGTTCGATCTGGAAGAAGACATCGTTTGTTTAGTAACTTCCTCTCGAGAAAAAGGGAGGGATTCAAATGAATTTATAAAAAGACGTGAAATTTTTCGCGTCGTTGTTCAAAATGGTAGAAAAGATCCATAAATCGAACAAGGAATAGTGGGCAAGAACGTACACATGAAGTGTCCGTGAGAGGTGTTAGTGTCTGTAAATGAGTACGAAGTGTATGTGTATATAGAGAGTAGTTCACTTTGATCGACGTAGACTCAAAGAAATCAACAAAATGAGACAGTTTTAGTTAGCATGTCCCAGGCTCCATAAATATCTCCACCAAAAGGGCCCAAGAGATTTCAGGATACGTGGTCATTGTATGTTGGATGAACACACCAGAAACAAGATGGAGTGGGAGGAAAGTTTTGCGGATATTTTTAAGGAGCAGTCACTACGTTCATGATTATAAAGAACCTGCCTTTAGACCACAATGGTACTTCGTTTCTGCTAAGTCGATCATCGGTGGAGGCCTTTCGATGCTGGCGAGCGCCCCACATGAAAGAAGCCATACAATGCGACTAAGAGACACAGAGAAAAAGAACGCAACGAAACAGGACGAAGAACAGTACAAAAGGGTGAAAAATCGTGAAAGGAAAATGAACGGACGCGTGTCCTCTGGTGGAACCTTGGCATGAAGGGGCGCAGAGTTGGCACAGGCCGCAGAGGTGGTGGTGCAGATAGTGGTACTCACAAAGCGCTGGGACAAAGCGCTGGGGAGTTTTTGATGTGCATGATGGCAATGGAGCGATGGGCGATGAGAGGGACGTGCGCCAGATGCGGACACTGATGAGGGAAGACCCGGATATGATGCTGGGCAGTATAGGACAGTAGTGTAATTTTGGTGGTAGGTTTGAGATGGGCTGTTGGATCCGGTGGGTACAAAAGGTGGAGTGGGAGGGAGGAAGTGAAGGGGGTGATGGGAGTGCAGATCTTAAGAGTGTTATTAGTGTAACTGCCCTTGTGAATTATGGTTAGTAGATTTAACAATTCAGTCAAGACTATTTAGCTTTTACTATATAACTGAATACTATATGACTGTATTCTATAGAACTAAATTCTTCATGGTCAGTAGTACTGACAGTACGAGAGGAGTAATGGGCAAGCTGTATCTCCACCTATAAACCTAGAGTAGAGGTATGAAATTTCACTTAAGAGCTCATACGTCAGTATTTCTATGCATTGGCCAAAGTGCGTGTAGTATGCACATTATCATTATCATCGAACACACTCTTTACTCCATCTCATCTTCACTCCATCTCATCTTCACTTCATCTCAACGTCACTTCATCTCCAACATCCTACCCTACTCTATAAGTCTCTACTCTACTATTAATATGAACAATTCATATCATCTCATCAACACTCATATCAATACACCAATATTCAAACAACTTCTATACAGCCATACAAACCTCCATAATCGTCCCATCACTGGAAATCGACCCACTCCTTCGGCTTCTCCAATTTCATCACCTCGTAATACTTTTTACCACAAGAGTATCCTCTAAACGTGAAGTCGTCTTGAGGCTTACAGTGACACTTGTGCTTATATCTGAACTCGTTGTTCAATGGACACTGTGTATAAACTCCGTGGTTATATCCAACATCTTCAAAGTAGTGCACCTTGTCTCTAGACAAAAACAACGACGCTGCAATCGAGTGCACTGGGGCATCCCCCCATCTTTCGTAGAAAAACCCTCCAGTCTTATCCAAGTACTCAAAGTAGCTTCTGTATGCGTCTCCTCTCCAGAAGTTCAAGTTGGCAATCTCAAAGTTGGACCAGAAATGGCACAAGTTGTACTTTTCACCTCCATCGTTCGAGATGAAGTCCATGAGGTTATTTTCCGCAACGTATTGTGGGTTGGCCTTGATAAAGTCTTTGGTGTGTTGCCACAACGTTGGAATCGTCTTTTCAAACTCGTGGATCGAAATCGTGAACCCGTACACCTTGTTGTTGTCCTCCATGAACTTGAACAAATCGTAGTCCAAATCACAATGGATCTGAATACCAGGCTCGACTCTCCAGTACCAGTCGTACTCGTCAAGCAATGGGTTTCTCCAGAAAAATCCAGACTCGAAACGACACATGTGCCTATAGCTCTCAGAGTCTCCGTAGATAATGTCCTTCATGTTCACACGAGCCTCCGCAGCCTTGGCCTGGTCAACCCATGGTGGATAACCCCAGTGCTCTTCTGAGATCTTCCCGTACTTGGTTTTACCACTGACAATCGCGGTGGTCAAATCCTTGAACTCTTGGGTGAACTCTTCATCGTTCAAGAAGACCCAGTCATAATTAAACTTGCGGTTGAACCTATCTTCCACTCGTCTGATGGACTTGATCAAGTCGAACAATTCAGAGTTTCTAGCCAAAGTGACAAACGTAGCATTTACCTTCTCGGACTTTGGTTTCTCATCCTGCTTCGGTGATCCACTTGTAGCATCCTCCTTAAGCTTCTGTGCCTCTTCGGATGCCAAAGACGCTTCCTTGGCATCTGCAGTCTTACCGATCTGTTGGTTTCCAAGCTGCTCCTCCAACGTGTTGTCCTTAATAGGATCTCTCAAAGGTGGTAAATCGTCTGGCGAATCAGGCGTATGACTTACGCTAGATCCAGATCCGACATTCACCTGGTCAAATGGTATAACCTGGTTCGTGGCACGATCAATATAAACAGTCCGCGGCTGGACAAGGTACGTAAACGAATACAATATCCCGATCGCAGCAACAACAGCCAACAATCGGTACACTGGAATCCTGGCCATTTTTTGTCAAGAAAGAATACGTTTTCTTTATGAAATTTTCCACACTCCAAATTCAAAACTACAAATACAATGTGTGTCTTCTGGACTTCAGCTTTAGTGTCTGTCAACGACCCTTTTCCGCGAACGTACGTTTGTGCCTTGCAAGCGACTTATTAGGATGGGGATAGCCTTATTTTTTTTGTTTCTTGGGCCTCACCTTGCTTTGAGAAAGTAGAGCTAGAATGCTGTGGTAGACCGGAAGTAATTGGGTATTTTGGCTGCATTAACGCAGGTCGCCAGGGGTGTTTGTGGAATAAAAACGTTGGGCGATGTGAGCTTTACCGTAGTTTTACTGTTTGACGAATTACGTTCTGTTCAGTTATATGGTGGGTTCGGACATCCTTTTGGTTAGTAAACCCACTGAGCAATACAATTGAACTACGTCATGAAGGAATTGACAGATTATTCGATGGAAGCGTGCGATGCGAAACATGGTTGCGTGTTTGTGTTTCATACTGATATTGAGATAAGATAATTGCGGCTGACGTTGGCGAGAGTTTTGTTGAGGTTTACATGATTTGTAGGTAGACCTTCTTATGTTATTGCTTCCAATATCACTTCCTACATCCACCACGCATTCCTTCTCATATACAAACTCTAACTTTAAAGTTTGGGATTTATTCAAATAAGATGAAAGAGCATGCAATCCGCGTGGAAACCAGAGCTTAACAAAAGTCTGAATAAACTTCACTTTTAACATGCATCCTTCGTGACAGTTTCGAGATTTACCTTCGAGAAGCGTGAATTTTTTTCTAATTCATTTTGTATCAAGTTACATAGGAATATAAATGGTAGGAACGATTAGAAGGAAAATCCATTTACGGACTAAAAGTGTGGGACTAAACCTCCAAAGAAGTACTAGCCACCCAAATGAAATAATGAGTGATAATATAATCGTTATGTGAGAACAAAAACCCCGGACTGAATTTCTTGAGAAGAAAGTGCAAGAGGATTGCCCTCTTGCATTTTCTTTCGTCGAAGAGAAATCAACTTCAACAAAAATCCAAGGAATTCGTGGAAATATGCTTCTTTCAGCTGGACCCTCCTTCTTAAATGTCCGAAAAATAAATTGTTCGTACTATCCTTGTGGTAGTACACTTGTCAAATTTAACAATACAGAGAAGATTAGCATTGTCCTTGCATAAAGATGACACGCTTTTCAAACAGATTTACCATTTTTTTTTGCATTCCTCGGCCAGTAGTACTAGCTTACACCTTCAACCTCAACAGACTCTCCCCCAGCTTCATCTCTCTTCTTTCTTTTCCCCTCTCTTGTCTTGCTAATTTCTATTCTGTCGCGCGTTCGAAACCTGATTGGAAACAAAAAGTCAAAATTTATGATTCAAATCAACATGAGTAGGAAGCGACTTAGTATCTTCCCCCAAGAACCGTCGGGTATATCTAGTTTGATAACAGATGTTAACTTGTTTGGCATCTCCCAAGATGATAGCATCCTCCCCGAAGTCCTGCAATCCATGGAAATGGACAATTATGCCAGTATACACCAGCTCCCTCAGGCCCAACTCCACGAGCTTGTCAGTTTGAAGTACAACTCAGACCCAATGGTACTTATACGGCAGCTTTCGCTTGAGTTGAGTAAAAGAGATAAAGAACTACAGACATTGACCAAGCAGAAGTTCGAACGAGAGCAGAAGTTGATCCATCTATGTAATGAGTATGGGAATCTTTCTGCATTCGAGGTGGATGATTTATTGAATGAAGTGAAGCCTGTGAGGCCGAAAACTCAATTGAAGAGGAAGGAACTGGTTCCTGAAGATAAACATGTCAAGATTGAAGAAGAAGATGACAGCCAACAGAGCTCTACCGATGATTTAAAACCGAACGAATCAGACCAAGTAAAACCTCCAAAAGAATCAAGCGAGAAGCACTGGATTCGGAATTGGTTTCATTCCCTGGATGATCTCACCAAAATAGACGAAGCTCCGTCAGAGGCATCACTTTCAAGAGCAAACTCTAGGTCCAGTTTGCGAGTTACCTCGCAATCCAGTAGCCGCAGCTTCCCTCTTGGATTCATTAAAAACAACGCATTTGAAGCATACGTGCAGCCACCTCGTCAATCTTTCCAAAGAGTGCTCTCGATCAGCAAGGTGCCTGTGGAACTCGATAGCTTTGTGGAAACAAACAACAGCGACGTCGAGGAAGAAGAAGAAACGGTACGAAACCAAGCACATATCGATAAATATGGTTTCTTCACAGACTTAGACCTGGTGAATAAATCAAAACCAATGCCCAGGATCAAGAGAATTGCCACTCCGGAAGTCGACGACAACTCTCTGGCCATTTTAATTGGAAACAAGAACCACTTGCAAACAATCCACCAGCTTAAGGAAATCTCAAGACAACACGATTCCATTAACTTACAATACGAACAGCAATGGGATTCGCTTCTTAATGACATCAAACGAGATTTCCTTAAATACTTGAGGTACCAAGAAGATAACATGCAAATTAACAACGTTGAAATGATAGGTGTAAAGGGCCTCCACCTTCTCCAGTTAGACTTGTACTTTGGGAAACACCGCAAAATCACTCGGTACTATAGTAAACTCACCGAGCTCGTTAGCAAATTTGGAATCCCATCCAAACACCGCTTGAGTCTTTGGTTGGAGTTATCGGGAGCAAAGAACTTGAGAGTCAACGGAGAGTACCAACAGTTGTTGAGTGAAGTTGAACTGTGTAGACAAGCCAAGGAGGGGAATTTACTTGACAGATCAATGAGAATACTCAATAATGTTAGGCAAATAGATTTAGACTTGCACCGTACTCTCCCACTCAACTACCACTTCAACAACCTTCTTGAATTAAAGCCAGGACCCAACTTTTACAGATTGCAAAGAATTTTGTACGCATTTGTGGCTTACAGGATTGATATTGGGTACTTTCAAGGTATGAACAAGATCATTGGTAATCTTCTCCTTCTTCTCAGCAAAAATAATGAGGCTGATGACAGCAAGTTCAAAGAAGAAGACGTCTTTTGGATATTCATAGGGCTCATAGAGGAAATCTTGCCAAAATACGTGGACAAGAAATCGTCCTTCACCACTAGTGACACAGCCAATGTGTACTTGAAGAAAACCAACGAGCAGTTGATTTATTTCAACTCGTTGCTCAACATCAAAATCGACCAGTCCATCTTGAATAAGGTTTATCTTCAAAAGTATCTTCCCAATCTTTCGCAACATTTCTCAGCTATGGGCTTAGAGGTGGAAATAGTCACCATGAACTGGTGGCTTACACTCTTTATTGATTTGCAGTTTATGGACTTGGACTTGTGGTTTAAACTTTTCGAGAACTTATTGATTGACAGCTTTGATTCTGAAGACACAAACCTAGTGACCTCACCACTGGTGAGTGCACAAATATCCACGCACACTTCATCGTCTTCCCTCATTAACGACGAGGAAGCACAAGATAGAACCAACATCTCATCCGCCATTAAACTTATAAGTCTCTGCTTGTCCATATTCCTGTGCTTGGAGACTCAATTGCTTAAGATGGATCTGTCTGACGAAATATATCAGTTTCTCAGCAGCAACAATAACAGCAACAAGCACTACAGTGATTCGCAGAAACTGATAATCAAGTACTCTGACTTGATGCACCATCACCAGATATTTGTTAGAAAGATCAAGTTTGCGGATCTTATTAAGCATCGGAAGGAATATTCAGAAGAATAGATAGAGAAATAGCATATACATGTACAATTAACGAGCTTTGAACTCAACCAAATCAGAAAACATAATTTAACTCTACCTTCTTGTTTCCTACATCCTCGAGGTCCTTCGCATATAATCAAAAACATTGTGACTATGTACAGAGCGATATTTTGTACGTTATTTACATCTCAACAAGGTTGATCTCATACAACATCACTAATGATTCTCAGGGCTTCCCTGTAAGTTTTTAACAATTCCAAGCACTTCTCGCGTTCGGCCTGGATGGTTTCGTCCTCCTTCAACAAGTTAGAGAACAATGCTTCGTTGTACAAGCGCACGACCAATCTGTTCTGGATGTGTTGTTTGATGTAGTTCACCAAGAGGCACATAATAGACTTGGGCACCTGGTCCTGGATCTGTTCTCTTACTATGCCAAAGTACGATACAATCAACCTGCGGATCAACTCGCATTCCAACTGCTCGCGTTCAGTCAATTCGTTGATCGAGTCGTCCGCCTCGAACGACTCGCTGTGGCTCATCTGGTGGTGTACCGGTGGTACGTGTTCTTGCACACTCAAGTGTCTCAACTGTTCCACAGGGGTGGCGCTGCCGTTTGGTCCTGGGGAAATCTGAATGCCGTTGTTGATGAAGTTGGTGTTAAACTGCAACGTGCCTTCCTGGTGGTTTGGGAACTTGAATGGAGTAGGGTTCAACTGTGCTTGTGTTTGCATTTGCTGGTGGTGCACAACAGGGTCCTTTCCGAAAAAGTAGTTGAGGTATGACTCCAGTTGTGGAGCTTGCTGGTTGCTGACCTCCGATCTGTTCAGGTGCGTTGTCTTGTTAGAGTCGCTTCTTCTTTTAGGTGGCTTGATCTCGTCGTCGACGGTGTTCATTTCGTCTTCCAAGGTGCTTTGCTTGTCGTCGCCGTCTTCGTCGTCGTCTACAATTGCTTCAGACCGCTTGCTCAAGATTCTTTCGCTGGCCAATCTCAACTTGTTTCTCGATTCCATCTCCTTTTGCTTTTGGCGTTCTGCTACCACGACGCTCATGGCCTGCGCCGCGCCTACGAAGTTGGGGTGGTTGGTGTTGATGTAGGCGGTCTGGATTTCGATCAAGGATTCCACGTACTTGATGGTGGGTCCCAATCTTTCTCTCAACAAGTCGCTCACCACCTCGATCAACTTGCCCTGCAAACGAGGGTACCTGTTCAACTCGACACCGATTCTCAGCGAGCACACATTGTGCACAATTTTCATCAATTCCTCGTACACCAACTCAACACACCTATGACTTGGTTCTTCCAACAACTTGATTTGGGGTTTCACCAAGAGGTCGAATGCTAGTTCTGGTACAAAGAGCGAAGGTCTAGGTCCCGTCGAGTTGCGGATGGCAGTGCGGATGTCGTGGACGCTCAAGTTGTGTGTTGGGTTGATCAGCGCCAACTGCGAGCCAAACACTTCGTTGTAGATGTAGTAGATGCGTGCACCGCCGCACAACTCCTTGGTCGACAACTCGTTCAACGAGGTACCGTCGATCGAGTTGACAAACGAGTTGGCAAACTTGGTCATCAAGTTGAGGACCATGGCTGCGCGGGCTTCGTTCGAGTTTTCATCGGCCATGGTGGGTGCTTCTCCATAGCTGGCCAACTCTTGCTCTGTTTGTCCCATCAAGGTGTTTAATTTGGCCTTGATGTCCGGCAATCTTTCTCTGATGTGGTTCATCAAGATCTTGTTCAATGTCTGTGCCAAGTAGCGCGTACCACATTTGTTCAGAATAGCCTTGTAGGAGGTGTGGTTTGTAAAGAACTGTTGTTCCAGATACAAGGAGTCTTCCAACAGCTTGTTTTCGGCAATGTCCTGTTGCGATCTGTTGACGATACCCACAAAGCCCAACTTGAGTGGGTAGACGTTACCCTTCAAAATGTCCAAGGCGTTTGTGCCTTGGTCCATCAAGTCCAACTTGGACAAGATACCAATGGTTCTCTTACCGGTGGGGTCTACTTGTCTTGCCAATTTTAATGATTCCGAGTTGACCAAGTCCACGTTTGCCGGGCTCACTGCCAAGATGATGCAGTTGGGCTTGGAGATGTACTCCAAGATCAAGTTTCTTGTTTGGCGTTCAATGTCTGTTGGTTGGTCGCCGATGGGGATTTTGGTTAAGCCGGGCAAATCGACCAAGGTCAAGTTGAGCACCTTGGGGGAGTACACCTTGAGGTTGATTGGGATACGAGAGATGCCCTTGTTTTCACCTGCGATGCGCTCAGTCTCTCTTTCTATCTCGCGACGGATGTCGCCAAAGTTGTAGAAACGTTTGCGTGGGATGTGCAAGAACTCTCCCCATTCAGCAACAGCAGACGCAGAGCCCTTGCCGGTGCCACCGTTCATTCTACGCAAGTGTTCTTCCAAGTTGATTTCCACCTCTGGCTGCTCGTCCACCTCCTCATAGTTGTCTGACGAGTTACTCGTATTGCTACGGCTGCTGCGTGAGCTGCTGCCGTTGCTTCCACGCGAACTTCCACGCGTGCTGGAACTGTTGTCATACTCAAGGATAGGATCACCCTCCTTGACATTGATCAACTGCAAAACCAAAGGACGTCTGGTCACTATCCCAGTCCCGCGAGGTAAAAAATCCTTGCCCACGATATTCTCCAACACACTGGACTTCCCACACGATTGAGAACCAACCACCGCCAAGATCGGCAAGTCGATCTCAGAGAGTTGGGTGGTTGTCACAATATCCTGCAACTTGTTGACCACGGGTATGAGGTCCTCTAGCGACATGTTTGCTCTGTTCAGCTTCTTGACTAGCGTGTAAGTGTTTTTTTTTTTGATTGCAACTTTTTGCTCTTTGCCGTTGGATTTTGCGAAACAGCAAGTCACTGATTCTGTTTGTGTTTGAGGAGGGCGAAGGGAGGGCGAGGCAAACCGGAAGGGGTGGAGGGCGATGGGTGGAATGGCGTTGGTGGTGGTGGTGGCAAGTTAAGGTTGTGGGGAGTTTGGTGGAGTGATGTTGGAGATGGTGGCAAGAAAGGCAAGGGCACAGTAGTGAATGCTACTGCCGTTTATTGGGGTATGTCAATAGACAAGAGTATGTAAATTGCAAAATATTTACGAAATGTACAAGAATAACAGGAGGTAGACGGATGGAGGGATTGAGTGATTTGCTTGAATGAGGGAGAGTCGAAGTATTATGTGATACAGATGTAGTAGTGTATACAGATGTTGGGAATGCGAATGTGAAGAGATAGGTATGTAGAGAAAGGGACGGTTGAAATTGACCAATTCATCGAAAAGTGGAGACTGAAATATTGATATAAATAGTAACGCATTGGAATCGTAGATATTTACGATGGATAATAGAAGAGTGGAACTACAGGTATGTTCTCCATGCTATGTTAACAGATTTTAGATTCGGATTCATTTGAGTATATGATTTACATATGCTCATCCACCATGCTCCTTTTGATCTTTTCTATCCGTGTATATCAACGGTTGCGTTCATTGGTTGATCTGAGCTGTGAAAATTTCACCGGTTTTGTAAACTTCTCAGAGATCAGAATCAGAAAGGAAGAAAGAAACAGGGTGAAGATGTAGTGTGAGGTGAGAGGAGGAACGAGTACTTAGACTAACAAGAAAAAGACCAAGGTTATTAGAGCACTAGACTTATAGTTATGATTAAAAGAACGGAAGAATGCGGTTATTAAATATCTTTCTTCCACTGTGTGTGTTGTAGTAGAATGTAATACCAGTGATAACAAGTACAACTTACATTTACTTCTACAATCCGTCTCCAGTCGACTCTATGTTCTAATGTCAACCAGCTTCAACACCGAAATCGTCATCCTCTATCATGTATTCCTCTGTCTATCACCACGCGTACGTATCTAATCACATGACCTGTCTTCAAAAGTTTTTCAAATCGTGTTCACTTTTCACTACCAACACACCAGCACTAACAAAATGGTCAATTGGTCTATCTCGGCCACTTTCGGTCTATTATGCTTGTCTTCCATCGCGCGTGCTCTCACGTTCGCCGATGTAGACTCCTTGAGCTGGGAAAACACGCGTTACACTCGTGCTGTGGATCTCTCTAAGAGTTACGTCAAAGAAGCTGACACTATTGAAATCAAGAACATCGCCGACACTCCTCAATCGGACTACTATTTCTCTGTGTTTGAAGGATTGGGTTTCTCCAATGGCTTGTCTGCACTCTCTGTTCAGTTTGGTCCCTCCAGGTTAACCTTGGTTCCGGAGAAGATCGAGGACGACTCCACTAACAAGACCATCTACAAAGTTGCCTTGCCAGTCGCATTGTCGCCTCGTTCTACAAGCGAGTTGTACATCAACTACGTCTACATCGACGGAAAAGAACCGTTGCCTGCAGAGTTGGCCATGAAGGACACACAGCACTTGTTGCTCAAGTTGAACAAGTTCCCCTACAGCGCATACTCCACCCAGGAGTACACACTCAAGTTCTCCGGCTTGACCAAGGGCCAGGAAATGCAATTGATCTTGGACTTGGAACAGGAACCTACCACCGTAGACACCACCGGCTTCGACCCTCGTGTAGATGGCAAGGAGTTGGTTTACGGACCTTTCACATCGACCGTGCAACCATACACCGTGGTCCCAATGGGCTTGCACTACGAGCACAACAGACCCGTCCTCAGAGTCGAGAACTTGAACAGATCCGTCTGGGTGCCTGCCAGTCACGTCGAACAATTGCCGGTCGAAGAATACTACGAAGTGACCAACATCGGCGCAGCCTTGAACACAGGTTTCAACAGAGCAGAATGGATGTTGGGCCAATACGAAGGTCTCAGAAACCACTGGGCCCTCAGCCACTTGGAATTTCCCCTCGTTGATGGCGAAAAATACCAAGACTACTACTACCTGGACTTGGTCGGTGTCGTCTCCACTCACAAGGTCGTCAAGGACGTCTTATTGTTGCAGCCAAGATTCCCCCTTTTTGGCGGATGGCACTACAACTTTACCTTGGGTTGGAACAGCTTTGCCCCAGCCCACTTGCGTAAAGTCAAAGACTCGAGCGACACCTTTGTGTTGAAGGTGCCTTTAGTCAACTCCTTGAGAGACGCATCCTACAACAACACCTACTTGAACTTCTACCTCCCAGAGGGCGCCGAGTTTGTCAACATCTCTTCGGCAATCGAATTCAAGTCGCTTCTGGTGGGATCCGAACTCCTGTACTTGGACGTCAACAAGGGCCACGTCAAGGTGACCGCCCACTTTGAAAACTTGATCGACAACTTAAACAAGGTCGACGTCTACGTAGTGTACAAGTTCACTCAAGCCAGCTACTGGTCTAGAGTCTTCAAAATTTCGGGATTTGTGTTTGCGGGTTTGGTGAGTTACTATGGTTTGGGCTTGATTGATATTTCCTTTGAGTCATAGATGGTTGCAAGGTGATAGAGATAGCTCTCTAGCTTGCATCTTGGTGAACTATAGCATCTGAGTTCTGTGATAGATGTTAATAAATATTAAGATTAGGATAAGGTAATGTGTAGAGAGACACTCTTCTCAGGAGGTACTCGAGTACAAGAAGGCAGCAAAATAATCTATTAGAGATGCTAGGAAACTAACGGTAGCATCTTGAGGGATTCAAAACGTTCGAGAATCCACCACTTGCTTGGAATGGTGAAAGAGAACAAATCACATCCCCAAATGGAATCATGGTTGTTTCACTGGTCAAATGAATGAAGAGTTTAACTGTAGCGGACTTGAACTGCTAATGGTGTCCCAAATTACTTTGAACTGCACAAGTATGAATAGGTTTGGCATTCTGTCGAGTCTTGATATTCTCTCTAGAACTCTAGAAGATATGCGTCTCTTGTCAGGCACTCTTTGAAATCGACGAATGCGTTAATTTCCTCTCTTTCTCACACAAGTCAATCACTCCACCCCATAAGTCTTCTTGATCTCTTCCAAATGCTCAGCTCTATGTATATAATCCTCCAGTATCAACCTAGATTTGTCCACAGCATACAACAGTGCTACCAAGTATCGTCCATGATAATTCACACCGTTCAACTCAGTACTTGCTCTCGTAGCACTAGCTAGTTGGTTGTATACAACTATACAAGTGCCTGCGTGCTCATTCCCACTAGGTACTCTCACTTGGTTTATACTTCCATACTTACTACTAAGCTCATAAAGTGCACTTGTTGAAGTGTTGTAGGGAAGATTCTTGATCAATACAATTGGAAATTCTCGAGACATTCAATCGCTTTAGCTGTTAGCTCTTTCAGTCAGCCGTAATCAGTGGCTGGTAGCTTAATTATACAAGGATATTAAAATGATACTGAGCTTATGATGAGGTTTATATACAGGACACATATATACTAATTGATGGAAGATTGAACCTCAACTACTACTATTCTGCTCATAATTCTCATGTAGTTGCTCAATCGAATATCCCAAACCCCTGAAGAATGTTTATACAAAAATATATTAAGTTATACAGTAGATATCCACAACTCGAACAATTCGCTCAATTAAATCTCTATACTCTCATCCTCATTCAGTAGTAGGCTTTATCTTTTATGTCAGTGATGTACTGCTTCTTGTGGTACCAGTGATTGTAGTAAAAGAGAATTCCCACAATAAGCAAAAGCACGAACAAGTAGGAGTAAAAGTTGGAAGAAGGTTCAACCACCTCGGTGTAAACAGGCAGCGCAGCGGTAGGGGCCAGCTTCGATTCCTTGTGTTTCTGAGATAGTTCGATAATCTTAATGTTGCTCACAAACACCTCTTCTTTAGGGCGGTCAGCCTCTGTTTCCACCTTACTGATCTTGTGCAACACGTCGAACCCTCCAATCAACTGTCCAAAGATAACGTGATTTTGGTTCAAGTGAGGCAACTCCTTTTTGTTGGTGATGAAGAACTGAGCACCGTTGGTGTTTGGTCCCAGGTTGGCCATCAGCAAGCGACCCTTCTTTTCATGTCTCAAGTCAAAGTTCTCATCCTTGAACTTCTCCTTGTTGAAAATTGAATACCCTCCCGTCCCCCTTCCGTGCTCAAAGTCTCCGCCCTGAATCATAAAGTCGTTGATAACGCGGTGGAAGATAACATTCTTATAACCATACCCATAGGTCATATTAGCCAAGTGGACAAAGTTCAGGACTGTGTTAGGAGCTACAGTTCCGAACATTCCGAGTGTGAGCTCACCAAACGACTTGGTGCCTTCTGCCTTGCGTTGAGACACCTCGAAAATCACCTTGTGTGTGATCAATGGATCATCCTTCAAGAAGATTATCTCCTGTTCAGTGAGGGCGGGTTCCAAAAGTGAAAAGTCTCCCTCGGGGATATGGAGCGCCAGCGCGGCGGCGAAGAGCGTAAGCATCAACAGTAACAACCTCATTGTACGTCGTAGTTGCTCTGTTGATTGTTGAAGAGTTAAAGATTGCCCTGAAAACAGGCGGCCCCACAAAACGGCTTGAAAATTCACGTGAAAATTCACGTGACTGATATGTTAGGGATTTTTTTGTGCGGGCAAAATCAAGTGGCGACTTGGACTCAACGACAAGAACAAGAGTAATGAACGGGATCTCAGTAGACATCAACCACCTCAAGAAGGGCGAGGTGAACTTAGGAACGTCCATCATGGCGGTTCGTTTCGCCGATGGGGTTATATTGGGAGCGGATTCGAGAACCACGACTGGAACCTACATTGCAAACAGAGTGACTGATAAATTGACGCAGATCCACGATACGATATACTGTTGTCGTTCTGGGTCTGCTGCCGACACGCAGGCCGTGGCTGATATCGTGAAGTACCACATGCAGACGTACGCTCTGCAGTTGCCATACGGTGAAAAGCCTACGACTGAGATTGCAGCCAACGTCTTCCAAGAGTTGTGCTACAACAACAAGGAGCAATTGACTGCCGGAATCATCTGTGCCGGCTACGACAAGAAGAACAAGGGTAGCGTGTACTCAATTCCCATCGGAGGATCCATACATAAACAAGAGTACGCGATTGCGGGCTCGGGATCGACGTTCATCTACGGTTGGTGTGACGAAAACTTCAAGCCTGAAATGAGCAAGGACGAGTGTGTGCAGTTCATCAAGACCGCATTGGGCGAGGCCATCAAGTGGGACGGTTCCTCTGGTGGTGTGATCAGATTGGTTGTGTTGACTGAAAATGGTGTAGAAAGATTGATTTTCTACCCTGATGAGTATCAAAAGAGATAGTATTGTGTAGAAGAATACAGAGATAATAGAAAGAAGAAGGAGACATCTATGTTAGGAGACTGGGACATATCCATCTGAAAGATAGATAAGAATTAGGAAGTACTGTGACATTTGTAAGTAAAATGATTGCAATCGGAGTTGACATAGTCATTGAAAGAGACTACCATTTGTGTGGATAGGATGTTAGAAGGAGGCTACTAGTATTCAAGAATTAGCGATTAATTAGAATGCTGAAGAACTCAAGTAGTTTTCATTTTTTATTGCAAATTGGAACCAAAACGATACCGATTGGGAATTTTTTGCAACCGTACTTATTGGGATGTAATTGACATTCAAAATGAAGGAGACATGAGTGTTGACCTCTTAGTTGGGTACATAAGGAATAAAGAATGACCTACTTTATGAAGTGATGAATAGAGAAACAGTACAGTAGAATAGTTAAGAAAAGGCTGGTTGAATAACAATGTAAGATCTTACCGAGAGTGAAGAGTTGATGAAGTTGATTATTAACATGTAAGCCTCTTATTCTAGTTCCATTGACATATCTAGATGCATTATTTCAAGTCAAACATCCTGTAAACCAAAGCTGAAGATCTGCACTCTTATTGTTAACCTGATTTCACAAACATGATGCTTATCAATTGATAAACACCTAGTGCTGCATTGTTGAACGTTTTGTCACTACCATAGCTCAAATATGCAAGTCGTGTTGACTATGGTTGCACTTAAAATGTGCAAGTATCAAGTAAATAGCACAAGTGGGTTCATATTCTCAGCAGTTACCTGGTAAGAAAACTACGATTGTGGCAGCATGTGTGCAGCAGATCATCCATCAGGCATGGTTTGCAGCTGTTAATACTGAAAGGCATTTTTCATACGATGCTATCTTGGCGCAAATCCCGAGGTGGTCGTATAAATCATTCTGTAGACTCCAGCAATTATTGGGAAGTCTACGAGGACAACGAAATGGGGCAAGTCCAACCCACCACCCCTAACAAATATACAGATCAGTGACGCATACCCAGGGCAGGCCATAGTTACATGGAACTAGCCAATGCGGAGAACCTAAGCCTAGAAGCTCCGTTGGCAACCACAGCTCTGACTTGCGGTTTTAGTCCGTGCCTAGGTTTCACAAACACTTCGTAAGGCTTTTCGCTAATATATTATCTGAAGTGGAATCATGAATCCATGTTACATGTGGGCATATCCGCGGTGTACATATAGTCTTCGTTGGCATTTAGTTTAGTTCCAATATTTGGTTCCAACGGCATTCCAATTCATCTACTTTCCCCGCAAATCGGTTAAACCTTAATGAAGATGTTAAATTAGTCATAAATGTAAGGCTTTGAGCTGTTTTTCTTCAACTGTCAATTTTAGAGTTTGGGGTAACCTGGAGAAGCTTGGAACGAACCTCGCCTAGTACGGTCGTATTCGATATGACTATGGATGAAAGGAAAACCTATGCGTTTTTCTTTTCCACAGCTAAGCCAATAATACGTCAAGCTGACATATCACGTGACTGAAAAATTTGTGCCGATGCGGTTTCCAACGTGGAGGGCTTCTTGTACAAGTTTGGATTGTGGTGAGGTTAGAGTTTGCAAATGGGCAAGTGATTGAAGGGACTGAAGAGTTCTAGGGGTTTAAACTTTATGAGTCAGACAGGGTCCCAGAAGCACGTGTCACCAGGGGTTGCTACCACGCCTGTCTGCTCCCATGCTGAGTCAGGATCTGCTGACTCACGACCCTTGGTTAACCATCAGTAACCGAAAATCGAAAAGTCTTCTGGTTAAGAAGTGCATTTTTGAAATTTCAACGGGGTTAGTCACAAAAATTGAGGCAGTATAAGATCATCGCAAAGAATCAAAACTAAAGAAACATCAGAGATGACTTTCCGTGCTTCAGACTTGACTATAGAGAGAGCCACCAACTCCAAGGAACCTTTGCCTAATGAGCAGTTGGTGTTTGGCAAGTCCTTCACGGATCATATGTTGGAGATAGAATGGAGTCAAGAAGAGGGATGGGGCAAGCCTCGTATAAGTCCTTATCACAACTTGAGTCTTGATCCTTCAGCTGTTGTTTTCCATTATGCTTTCGAGTTGTTTGAAGGGATGAAGGCCTACTTGGATTCGAGTGGACAGGTTCGTTTGTTCCGTCCAGAAATGAACATGGCTAGAATGAACAGAAGTGCTCAGAGAGCTTCTTTACCAACTTTTGACGGCGAAGAGTTGATCCAGTGTATTGAACAGTTCTTGTTGTTGGACAAGAAGTTCATTCCTCATGGTGAAGGGTACTCTTTGTACTTGAGGCCTACGTTGATTGGTACCACTGCAGCTTTAGGTATTGGTGCTCCGAGCCATGCTTTGCTCTATCTTATTGCATGTCCAGTAGGCCCTTACTTTGGAGCTGACTTCAAGCCAGTATCTTTAGAAGCTACTAACTACGCTGTTAGAGCATGGCCAAAGGGTGTTGGTAGTTACAAGTTGGGTGCAAATTATGTGACCTGTATACAACCCCAGCAGCAGGCAGCTAAGGCCGGGCACAACCAGAACTTGTGGTTGTTTGGAGAGGAGGGCTACATCACGGAGGTGGGAGCTATGAATGTGTTTGTTGTATTTGAAGACGAGGAAGGTAAGCGAGAGTTGGTGACAGCACCATTGGACGGCACTATTTTACCTGGTGTTACCAGAGACTCTACGTTGAGCTTATGCAGAGAAAAGTTGGACCCTAATGCGTGGAGTATCAACGAAAGAAAGTTCACTATCCATGAAGTCAGAGAACGTGCGTCCAAAGGACAAGTGGTCGAAGCGTTTGGAACCGGAACGGCAGCGATCGTAAGCCCAATCAACCTTATCGAGTTTGAGGGCGAGAAAATCAAGATTCCTGCCGGGCCTGATGGAAAGATTGGACAGTTGACCAAGGATGTTTGCGGATGGATTCAAAGTATCCAGTACGGTAAGATTCAATTTAAAGACTGGTCTAGAGTTGCCAAATAGGGAGGTTTGGGAGGGTGACGTGCGTGCTAAGCCTGGTAAAGAACACAACCGATCGGCTTCTGGAACAGCTCATAAACGTGAGAGATAGCATATTAATTAACCTTAAAATAAGCTAATAAATACAAACGTATAAGCAGAATACATATCGTAAACAAGACCCAACGTCCAATCTCTAACCATATCGTCACATAATCTTATGTGCCTTCGATCGGCACTAATTGTACCAAGCACTCGTAAATAATTTAAGGCTCTCTATCAACGCCGTATTCGACCAGCACACAAAAGAAACAATAGACAGAAGATTGGTGGTGGGGGGGAGGAAAAGCAATAGTAGCGAGATCTGCAACTGATTCATAACACATTAGAATGCCCAACTGATGCCAACCTTTCTAAAAGCCTTGCACTAAAGCATGAGGCAGCAGCTGAAATTCACAAACGAACCTGCAGTCTGAGGCTTATCGAAAGCACCAGGTAAAGTGTTCCAACACGCAAAGCCAGGCAAAGTCTGCCAAAGTGCAAACCTTAAAAAAGCCGACACCGGTTTCAGCAGAAGTGCACCATATTTGGAGCGCACCCAACAGCGCACCACAGAAGAGAACCGGAGCAATAGGCCTGTTAAGCCTCTCTTCTTCTTTGTCATCGACGTTCCCCCCACTCGAAAAATAAAAAGAATTTTTAATGATAGCAGCGACCTCCATGATCAGCCCCAGGGGCCAGTGATAAAGCCCATAATATGAACATAGGAAATGGAACAAAAGCACATCGTCGAAAGGTGAAGAATCTCTGGGCGTAGGCTGACAGCCAGGAAACTCCAAGGCAATCACGGCGTATCCTTATCTCCACTTTTGCACGCAGGACTATATCAATAAAATTACCCAATCCTACAGGTGGATAGGTGCGAAGGGCATTTGGTGTTAGGTTGCACCCATTTCTTTTTGGACGTATGGGTTCGGTGCCGCGGCCGAGGCTGCTTTGTGGCGTGCTTGACGTCGTCGATAAGTGTTTTGATTGAGAAATCTACATGTTTGCCGCAAATAATTATGCGGGCGTTTTCGCAGTCGAACAATCGGTGTAATTAACCACGATAAGGGTGGTGGTCTGCGGAGATGGGTGGGAGGTTCTTTTGAAGAGCAGCAGAGTATAAATATTCGGCTCTGGCATGGCCATTTTTTGGGGCTTCTTTTTATACTCTTCTCTTTGATTCAAGATGCCTGAAAAAGAATTAAACTACATTAGGTCGAGAGAGGCTGTTGATGGTGCTTCTACTGAGAAGGATGGTGGATTATACATTGATGCTTTTGACAAGACTGACTCTGGCGAGCAGTTGAAGGGCTGGGCCAAATTTAAGGACTCTTTCAAGCGTGTCGACGAAGAAGTTTTGGGCTTGGACCCTAACTTGAGTGAAGCTGAGAAGATTGCTGTGTTGACTGCCAACTCGCCATTGTCTCGTTCTTTGAAGAACAGACACTTGCAGATGATTGCTATTGGTGGGTCGATTGGTACTGGTTTGTTTATTGGTTCGGGTAACTCGTTGCACACCGGTGGCCCTGCAGGTGTGCTTATTGCTTATATCTTGATTGGTTCTATGATCTACTCCACCGTGCAGTCGCTCGGTGAGTTGGCCATTACCTTCCCTGTTTCTGGTGCTTTCGTTACTTACAACTCTCGTTTCATTGACGAGTCGTGGGGTTTCTCCATGGCTTGGAACTACGCTTTGCAGTGGCTTGTTATTTTGCCCTTGGAATTGGTTGCTGCTGCGATCACCATCAAGTTCTGGAACAAGACTATCAACTCGGCAGCCTTCGTGGCCATCTTCTACGTGCTCATCGTAGGAATCAACTTTTTTGGAGTTAAGGGTTACGGTGAAGCCGAGTTTATCTTTTCCATTATCAAGGTGCTTGCTGTCATTGGCTTCTGTATTCTTTCCGTCGTGCTTGTGTGCGGTGGTGGCCCAAGAGGTGGATACATGGGTGCCAAGTACTGGTACCACCCCGGTGCCTTTGCCAACGGATTCAAAGGTGTTTGTTCCGTGTTTGTCACCGCTGCCTTTGCCTTTGCCGGTACCGAGTTGGTTGGTTTGGCTGCTGCCGAAACCCAGAACCCAAGACTCTCGCTTCCAAAGGCCACCAAGCAGGTTTTCTGGAGAATCACCTTGTTCTACGTTATCTCGTTGTTCCTCGTCGGTCTCTTGGTTCCATACACCGAGCCAAGTTTGGTTGAAGCTTCCGGTGCTGCCGCCTCTCCTTTCGTCATTGCTATCAAGCACGCCGGTATCAGCGGATTGCCATCTGTCATGAACGTCGTCATTATGATCTCCGTCTTGTCGGTCGGTAACTCGTCTGTCTACGCATCCTCGAGAACCTTGGCTGCTTTGGCCGCCTCTGGCCAAGCCCCAAAGATCTTGGGATACATTGACAAGCAAGGTCGTCCATTGATTGGAATTGTCGTGCAGTGTGTCTTTGGATTGCTCTGTTTCCTCGCTGCCTCCAAGAAGGAAGGTGACGTCTTCAACTGGTTGCTTGCTCTTTCTGGTTTGTCGTCCTTGTTCACCTGGACCTCGATCAACCTCTGTTTGATCAGATTCAGAAGAGCCTTGAAAGCCAAGGGTAGAGGTACCGACGAGTTGGTCTTCACCTCGCAAGTCGGTGTCTACGGTGCCTACTACGGTGCCGGATTAAACATCTTGGTCTTGATTGCCCAATTCTGGATCGCCTTGTTCCCTATCGGAGGTAAGCCAAACGCTGAAGCTTTCTTTGGTGCATACTTGGGTTTCCCAGTTATCATCCTCTTCTACGTTGTCCACAAGGTCTGGACAAGAAACTGGAAGTTGTTCATCAGAGCAAAGAACATTGACATCGACACTGGTAGAAGAGAATTGGACTTGGACTTGGTCAAGCAAGAAGTCGCAGAAGAGAAGGCTTACATTGCTTCCTTGCCATTCTACAAGAGATACTACGCTTTCTGGTGTTAGATACCATGGTTGGGCTAAAATCAATTCGTTTGAATCGCATGTAATTTAATAATATTTATAAGATAAGTGGTGTAGAAGACTGCGTGACGGGTGAGCATAGCGAGTGAGTTAAATCTACAAGCTTGATAAGCCACACCCTGAAAGATTTTTAAAGGGTTTTTTTAAAGGGTTTCCTTTACAGCAGGGCTTTGGTTAAAATAAAAGTATTTTAAGAGGGCTTAAGATAACTTAAGAGCTTAAGAGCTTAAGAGCTTAAGAGCTTCAGATACCTTAAGAGCTTCAGATACCTTTAGAAATTCAGTTCAATGCTCAAGAAGCTTAAAGCATATGAAACCTCAATTGTGAAGTAGTGAGGTTTAAGTTTCTAAAAGCTACAAGAGGTCCAATTAAAAGTGTAAGGAGTAGTTTAGAGCATATGAAGTTTGCTAAGTACAACGGTAATTCATTACCCCTGCACACTCCAATATTAAAGTCTATTAGGTGAACTGTGGTTCATGGACAGTTATTACCTTGCGGCAATCAAAGATGTTCTACGGAAGCCAGACACCAAACCTTGACGGATATCATTCAACAAATTTCATTATTGTAATCATTTCCATCATCACCGATACAGCCTTGAATTCAGGGTGGCTGATTAATATGTTATTCATCAGTAATCAGGGCTCGGTATTAAAACCTTTTCGATACCCAATTCAGCTGACAAATTTTCGATTCCTTACATTAGACATGCATTGGGCCACGTTAGAATCAGATGGAATCAAGATGAGTAAGGGTTGCTGCTGTGGTGAAACAACTGTCAATATGCTGCCTTAGTTAGGCTGCCATAGTCAGCCTGGTATCCCTGATCAGTATATATATTCTTGCTCTTCGCCCTTTCAATTCATCTCCTCATTATTATCATCAATCATATCAAAATACATACAATGTCTTCTAAAGTATCAGTTGCTATCTTCGGCGTTTCTGGAGGTCTTGGATCTAGTGTCCTTGAGTCGTTGCAATCTTCGAACTTTTCTTCTAGAGTTCAGTTCCCAATTAAGGTTGTTACCAGACTGGCCTTGCAGTCCACTGAAAAGATCCAATATATTCAGTCAGACTTGAAAGACACTGTAGCTTTGGCAGAAAAGTTAAAAGGAATAGACGTTTTCGTCGAGTTGTTGGCTGCAAACCCTACCTTGTACGGTGCTGTTGAACAAGTTGCCAAGACTGTCAAGCCTAAGCTCTACATTCCTTCTGAATTCGGAAGTGATGTTGCGTCAGTTCAAAAGTATGCTCCTGGGTTCTTGAGCATCAAGACGGACCACGTTGACAGATTGAAGGAGTTGGGCTTGTCTGTTGCCATTGTTGAAAACGGATTTTGGGCTGTTCCTGGTGAGTTTTTGTACGATTGGGTTGGACAAGTTGGTGTCGATCCAGAAGCAAAGACTTACACTATCAGAGGTGACATTAACCAGAAACTTTCTATCACAAAGGTCAAGGACATTGCAAACACAATAGCTGCTGTTGTGGCATACCCAGACTACTCGAAGTTGCCGGAAACTGTGAAGGTTTTCAGCGATGTGGTGACTGTTAAGGAGGTTATTGAACGTTATGAAGAAAGCCACAATGTCAAATTGACTAAGTCTGCCACGTTAACTAAGGAAGAAACGTTAGAGGAGTTCAAGAAGTCCTGGAGCCAAGGCTTTGATCCAAACAAGTTCTTCTACTACTTGCACGTGGTTGCTTCACAAGGAGGTGCTTACATTTCTGAGAAAGATAACCAAAAGGAGCTAATTAACCCTGGTGAATCTTTGTGGAAATGGCAGAAGTTTTAGTTTTATAACTTTAGTTAAAAATTTGCAGCCACACTTATAAGAAGAAGCTGTAGTTCCATTGGGTTGAAAATGCATCAGTGAGATAAGCGGATTCTGATATGCATCATCTAATTGTTACGAGTAGAGATACCTCTACCGTCGAACGTTATTTCTTGGCCACATTCCCACTCTACTGCGTGATATCGATACAGTTAATCAATTCCTTTAGTAAATCATTCTATTCTGAGGTAAACGCAATATCTCAAACGCTTGGCACGCCTGTCGTCTGTCAGAATCATGTCATGTGTTCGAAAGTGGCCGTTACCGCTTCTGCAGCATTTACATGCATTGAAGTTATGACTTTTTGATCCAAGTGCAGGCTTATCTTTACCTGGGTTTTCTTCTTGAGCTTATCCCTACTACTCAAGTACTACGGCAATTTATGTGATTAATTATCTTATTATTTTAGGGAGCCCCCACTCTCAATCATTTAACCCACAGCTCTGTGATTATGAACTCTTTCTTGTTAATTTATCCTGAAAATTCAACGCAAGTTCTAGCAATGGCTCCGAATCAACCAGGGATCCGAATATTCTTCTCACATATCTTTTGGTTTCTCTGATTTGGTACTTTGCATGTTCAGAAATAGGAATGTTGAAGATGAGGTCCAACTCTTCCAAGGTATATCCTTTAGTTTCAGGGACGAACAACAAGTTGAGCACGAACAACACTGCACACCATCCCGCGTAGAAGCAGAACATTCCGACGTTTCCAATGGATCTTCTCATGTTGGGCAAGGTGAAGCCTAGAATAAAGGCAAACATCCAGGTGATGGATGTTCCCAAACTTGCGTGTGCGTCTCTCACCAACAAGGAGCCACTTTCGGCGTTGTAAGTGAATGGGACAGGACCAGCTCCAATACCGTAGAAGTAAACGTGCAAGTAGATACCGGTTAATACCAAACCCAATCTGGTTTTCTCGTCGTGGGCGTAGAACGAAAAGCCAGTCCAGAAGAGGAAGACAGCTAATAATGGGTATGTGAACAAGATTAAGAACCTTCTACCTCTGCGGTCAATCAACGGGATGGCCGTTAAACATCCCACGACTGCAACCGCACCGAATCCAACACTACCAGCAAGAGCATCGTGGTTTGAAAAACCACTGGAAACCAAGATTGTTGAAATGTAGAAGGTCAACACGTTGACACCACAGAACTGCTGGCCAAACATGAGGATTCCACTGGCAAGTGCAGCCGATCTGTTACGTGGGACGGTGAAAATGTCAACGTACTGATCGTACCAACGTTGGCCAGCAAGTTGGGCTTGTTCCAATTCAATCAACGAGAATGCATAATAGAAGTCTCTGGCTGCAAGAAGATCATGAGTGCGCAACTTTTCGAAGGACTCGTAGGACAGTCTGAACTTCTTCTTAGTGATCAACCAACGACCACTTTCTGGTACCAAATAGGTGATAGCACACACCACAAGAGGTAATGGGAAGATGGAACCAAGCATAAATCTCCAGTTATGCTTTCCAGCATTGAGAAACGCAACACCCATAACCGAACCCATCATTACTCCAAAAGCAGTCAAGGTTTGCCACAACATAACAAGGGACCCTCTGATTTTAGCAGGGGTACCTTCAGCAACAAAGATTGGAGCAGTAGAAGACTTCAACCCAATGGTCAACCCCATGACAAATCTTCCAGCCAACAAAACCTGGTAGGAAGGAGAGAATGCTTGCCAAAGTCCTGTACCAGCAGAGACAAAGTTGGCCCAGAAGATGGTGCCTCTTCTACCAAGGTAGTTATTGAAAGGAATAGCCAACCAACAGCCAACAACACTAGCAGCCAAGTAAGGCACAGAATTGATTATACCAAGCAAGTTAGCATTGAAAGTGGTGTCAGCATCAATACCATAGTACTTTGGAAAGAAGATTTGGGCACCTCCAACGGCAGATTCGTCCATACCCTGAACGCACGCACTAAGGGCAGAAATGGCTGCAACAGTGTAGAGCTGCCATGTCTGTTTCCATGAACTATGACCCTCCAGCTCAACTGCATTACGGTCGTCCTCATCAAAGTCTTCACCACTAATCAGATGTGGAAAACTGGCTAATATAGCACCCTTGATGATGAGTTCCTGCTTGTCTTGCAACCCAGTAGCTTCGATCACGTGGCTGGCATGTTCAACAACCTCTTGCTTAGTTTTGAACTTGAGGAAAGAGTTGGCAACAACGTTGTCAGGGACACTCTTCACTTCCACGTCGTAGTCGGATAACTTGTCGGACATCTTGGTTGTTTTCGTTGACTCAATTGCAGTCATGCTCCTTCATTTATACTACTTGGATCAACATGTTCACCCTCGAAAGCTGTGGCTCGAAGGATTTTCAGCCGATTGCTTTGAACTCGGGTAGTATTCGGGTGGACACTGTCACAGTTGACTGAATACCACATGAGTTATTATTGGATTTATATTAGAATGAGTTGATTGCAGCCACGGCGGAAATCCCACCAAGCCAACTGGTTTCTAATGAACCCTCAACTCAACCTCAATAATGAGGTTGAGTTGACGTTTTTTTGCACTCTTGTGTCAATTGTGACATGTAATTCTGACACAGACGTCAATATAAGTAGGCTGGTATAAAGTATTTATATTCCAACAGTGCTACTGGTAGACCCATGATTTCCTTAACCACACTTGTTTACTGCTCATAAGCCTGCACTATTGTGGCACTCCATTCAAGCGATAATATGTCTATTTTCCGGCTCTTGGCTTAAATATGAAGGTAGATCCGTTAAGGAACTTACTAACTGCCAACAAACCTAATATTGGTTAATATTCCAGATAAGGATCCACAGTTACTTTAGTGACGAGTGAAAAATTTGCAACCGATGAAAATGGCAATTTTATCTAACGAGTCTGGGTTTAAGTGCTGAGAGGCTGATGCGACCGTTGAACTCCTGGTTTTCGGGAGAATACTTCCATATTGCGATGAATCGTGGATGCTCTTCATTAGTAATGTATGAGAACATTGAATAGAATAGTGATGATCTCTTGCACTTGTGAGCAATTTGAAGGATCTTCAATGAGTATGATGAATCCAATGCGTATGCTACGATTATTGTCTGATAATTGCTCATCCCCAGGAGAAAGAAAGAAAAGGTCGAATGGGCGCAGATTATTGACCTAATTAAAACACATAGAAAATGTTAGACGATAGTTATATTGAACCAATGTCTAATATAAAATGAAATCATATTAGGAACTCCTAGTTCTCCATATGATACCTTATTCTTCGCTTCTTCAGTATGAAATGAGATTATCTAGCTTCATGGTGTTAGCCTACAATTTATAGATGGCCAGTTGAGGCCCGAAAGACGGTACCAATCAAAAACCTGCTACCAGATGATTAGCGGAGATAGAATGAACTTGTTGTTCTCTGGGCCAACAACCCTAAGAAGAAAGATATTGTTATGTTGATCATGAGAACCGAAGAAATGGAGCTCAAGAATAAGAAGTGGTAATTTTACGAGATGCAGAGAATAGATTTGATATCGCTTATGTATCTGAAAATTGGACCCTGTGAAGAAATATCACCGAACATACCGGTTACTAAATTCACGGACTTCCGTTCATAGAAACGTTAAGCACCAATACGACAGAATATGCCTGAGGTGTTGGCTAGATTTTGAGGTTAATTTTAATGTTCATTATTACAAGAAGAATGACACTGAAGACTGCCTCATATCTTCTAATTGCCTTGGTTAGTTCTTGGCATTGAACAAAATGCCACCAGGTGTCGTTAGAGTAGTTTCCGTAATGTACATCAACAGCATGATCTAAGGAAGATTCGATCCACACGGGATAGGTGCCGTACCTCCACGCGTATAAAGTTTACCCCACAATATATTAAATGGCACACTCTGGATTTCTATTGTTTTCAGTCTCATCCTTGTGGTTAGTTATAGCATACCTTGCATTAAGTTCTGTGTATTTTCAGCATCATAGCAGTCCAGTAACCTTTTGGAGTTCTAACTCTGTGACTTTTGCAAGCCCACTATTCTGAGTTTGCTAGTTGGGAGTACCCGATACATGCAGCTCTAATCACCTTTTGACTTCTCTTTTTCGGGTAACTCTATGGTAATTCCGATTTTTTTGCGGGGACTGTCAATTTGTTAGACATATTTTCACTACGTCATTGTGCACTTTCTTTGCAAAATGTCCATATGACTCCAAGGCTCTAAATGATTATTGCTATTTTAGAATACCGGAGAAACACACTTTTATGCTTCTCAAGTATAAGTCTTATGGTTGGTGCACAGTCGGAACTTAGTTGGGTACAGTTAGACCTTTGCTGTTGGGCTATAGACAACTGATTGTTTTGCGGCACATCACATCTGGCACTTTTTGAACGGTATCAAAAGCTCAAAAAACCCTGTACTTGCTTGTACCACGTAATTTGTGCTGTGTTGCATTTAAGTTCTTGTGATCTGCCTCAAAAGTCGGAATAGTCAGCACTAATTCTCCATCCTACTCCACGCTAACCCCACAAACCGTAGGTATATAAAAGGGCAATCCCCAGAAATTCTTAGCTACTCCATATCCAAGCAGAATGACTTTAGAATCACATAAATCCGGCCAAGGACATGGCCAAGGACACTCGTACCTTGGATTAAAAGGAAATAAGTTAAATTTTGCAGTTTCATGCTTTGCAGGAGTCGGGTTCTTACTCTTTGGTTACGACCAAGGTGTTATGGGCAGTTTGCTCACCTTACCGTCTTTTGAAAATACCTTCCCTAGTATCAAGGCAAGTAATAATGCAACACTTCAAGGTGCAGTTATTGCACTTTATGAAATTGGTTGTATGAGTTCTGCCTTGTCAACCATTTACTTGGGAGACAAACTTGGGAGACTCAAGATTATATTTATTGGAGCACTTATTGTGATGATTGGCGGTGCCCTTCAGTCGTGTGCTTATACTGTTGCTCATTTGGTTGTTGCGAGAATAGTGACAGGTGTGGGGACCGGATTTATCACTTCAACAGTCCCAGTCTACCAGTCCGAGTGCTCGCCAGCGAAGAAAAGAGGACAGTTGATTATGATGGAGGGTACCCTTATTGCGTTGGGTATTGCAATTTCATACTGGATCGACTTTGCCTTCTACTTTTTGAGAAACTCCGACCATCTGTCGGTCAGTTGGAGGTTCCCAATAGCTTTGCAATGTATCTTCCCTGTTCTTTTGATGTCTGTGGTGTTCAAGTTTCCTGAATCACCAAGATTTTTAATCAAGAAGGGACGTGTTGAAGAAGCTAGGAGATCATTTAGTGGTTTGCTTGACTTGGAAGAGCACCACCCAAAGATCAACGCACAAATTGCCGAAATCCAGCAGTCGTTGGAGATTGAGCGTAAGGGAGGTGCAGATTCATTCAATCTCAAGGACTTGTTCACACAAGGTCCAAATCGTAACTTCCACCGTGTTTGCCTTGCCGTCTGTTCACAAATGTTTCAACAGATTACAGGAATCAACTTGATCACCTACTATGCTGGTACTATTTTCGAGACGTATATCGGATTGAGTCCGTTTAATTCGAGAGTGTTGGCAGCATGCAATGGTACCGAGTACTTTTTGATCTCTTTGCTTGGATTCGTGGCAATTGAAAGGTTAGGAAGACGTTTCTTGTTGTTCTGGGGGGCAATCTTCCAGGCTATTACAATGGCATTCCTCACAGTTACCACATACCTTGCCAACAAGAAGGATAACAGTGGAGCAGGTGTTGGAGCAGCCGTCTTGTTGTTTGTCTTCAACTCGTTCTTTGGAGTATCGTACTTGGGAGGAACTTGGCTTATTCCAACCGAAGTCTTGTCGTTGCAAACGCGTGCGCCTGGTGCAGCCTTGTCAACAGCGGCCAACTGGTATGTATTTCTCAGTTCTTACTCATGAACATTACTAACAATTTAGGGGATTCAACTTCATGGTGGTTATGATCACGCCCGTGGCGTTCGAAAACATTGGATACCACACATACACTATTTTTGCCGTGATCAACCTCCTTATTGCTCCATGCATTTACTTCTTGTATCCTGTAAGTATACCATTTCACAATTATCAAGACAACTACTAACAATACCAGGAAACAGCAGGCCGTTCTCTTGAAGAGATGGATGTTATATTCACACAAACTCCGATATGGAAACCTTGGGAGGCTGTTCAAATCGCAAAGGATTTGCCTTTGATGCATGTCGGAGCAGATGGAGATGATGAGTTTAATGAAAAGTATCGTGGTGACACTGAACACAGGGAGGTTGCCGAGGGATTATTCGATGGAACCTCTGGAAGTTCCATTGAAGAGAAGAAGTAGCAATCTAATATTTAGTACATCTAATAGATTTCTTTTACGGTTTGGTAGTCGCAACATGTATTCAAATTGCGCAGCTTAAGAGTCTGATGGCTGCAAAAAATGAATTTGTGTGTGACAACTTGACTACTTAGAAAAGTACGTATGTTTCATCGTCATTCATTTAATATAAACTCTAGTGTGACTATCTCCAGGTCTCACTAAAGAGAAGCCTTCGATTCATCAAACCTCTTTTCAGCTTCATTCCAGTTGATGACATTCCAGATGGCATTGAAGTAGTCGATCTTGACGTTTTGGTATTGCAAGTAGTAAGCATGTTCCCAGGCATCAATTGCAACCAAAGGAGTGAAAGGTTCTGGGACAGTGTCCTGGTCCTTTGTGGTGATAACATCCAAGTTACCACCATTCTGCTTGTTCTTAACGATGAAAGCCCAGCCGGATCCTTGGAGACCCACCAACTTTGCATTTGTAGTCTCAATTAACTTTTCAATTGAGCCGTACTGCTTGATGATTTGCTTACCCAATGGCGATTCCTTAGAGGGAACCTTTCCTCCGTACTTGCTTACAGGGGACAAGTTTTTCCAGAAGAGAGAGTGGTTGGTGAATCCACCACCGTGGAATTTGATCAATTGCTGGAGCTCGACGACTTTCTTGACGTCTCCCTTTGCTGACAGAGTGTTGAATGCGTCAATTGCAGCGTTGTATCCAGTCACATAAGCCTGGTGATGCTTCTTGTGGTGAATTTCATTGATCTCACCGGAGATGTGAGGTTCGAGGGCACTGTACTCCCAGTCCAAAGCTGGCAATTCTACTTTTTGGTACGACATGATTGGTTTACTAAATCCAAAGGAACTGGCTGGATTTTATAGGCGATTTGTATGGCGTTTTGTGGGAGAGCAAATTAGATTACTGAAAAGGACTGGAGTGGTTATTACTAATCCTCGTTAGGTTCCGTACATTTAATTGGTGTTTGTGGGCAGGGACTAGGCCGGGCCGTGGAGGGGTGTGGGCGGATCGTTGTTGCTTCGGGGTTGTTTAGCTGTGGATGTTTACTGTGGATGTATGGCTGCAAATTGAAATTTCATGAAAGTGGAGGGTAGGGAAGATGATGATTATTACTGATTGGGAAGTTGAGTGAAGTTGCTGGTGACTCTGTAAGGTCAATTGAGTAAATGGGTGTACTGGAATGGCTAGGTGAAGGTGGGTTTGTTATGTTGTGGTTGTGAATGCTATTGTAGTGATTGGATAGAGGTTATATGGTGCACGTGATCAGACTGGAAGGTAGACATGAAGTTTTACTAGAACCAGGCAGGTTGGGTGGTTAGTGGTTTGTCGAAGTGTAATGGAGCAGCTTTTTAGGTGGACTGTTCATCTCGGAGGAGATTCTAATGAAAATGGCCATTGTCTTATATGGCTTTGAAGAGTGTGAAAATTAGAATTAAACTCTAATCCTCAATTACTTCTTCAAACAGCTAAAAACGTTCTTAAAACACCCAAACAAATGATACTCGTGAGATTCTGGCGATTATTATGGATACTTTTCAGCGTTCACAGCTTCATCTTCCAAAATCCGTAAAATTGGAGAGTGTGGTGTTCGAGACGGGATTCACTAGTGCGGTACGGGTCTTTCTATATGTCTTTCTCAATTCACTGTGCAGTTGAGTGGAAGCTTCTTGGAGAGTAGAATAAGCTTGTAGATCAGTGTAGTGAATTTATCTGGTACTTGTTTGCTCATTCCTCAATCACTTCTTGAACCAGAAAGTTAAAGGAAGATGTGCTTAGCTAGACCGAAGGGGTCACTCGCCATTATCGAACAACCAACACCGAAGCTGCCACTCATCAACTCCGTCACCAATCTCGTACTCACTCGAACAATCTATTTATAAACCATTCACAAATACACCAGACATCCAGTGACATCATCTTAAACCTTTAGAAAGGACAACTCAATGGCAGTTTTAGTCAAGGTTCTTTGATCAAGCACAAACTAATGGGAGGCTGAGTGTCAGGTGCTTCTATTTATGGCAAACAGAAGCTAGGTGACAAGGTGGCAGGATTTCGGACACGAGCAGCATAGATATCAGAGTTGAGAAGGATACTTGCTAGTACAAACCTTGAAAACCAGTTGTGATCCCATGGGTAGGCTTTATTTTGACACCTTAGCCATATGCAAGTAATTTCCCGGATTCGGTTTGCAACATGTGGAAAAGACGAAAACCATGAGCAATCAAAGTATATCAAAACGAAAACAGATAAGCTCGAGCAATCGAGGAGTATGAAAACAGGGTAGATAAAACAATAGTAATCAAGAACAACAAATGGAATAGGAGAGATAAACAATAGTAACCATCCTGATAACATAGGAGTATCTCATGACGTTCTTTGAGAGTGGAATTTGCAGTTCCTACGTTGGGGTACATGTGAATACAGGAGGAGGAATATGAAGTGATTTTGTTGTTGGTATGGGCAGTCGTAAAGACAGCACATAAACAATGGATCTTTTCAGAGTATGATTGGACAAGATAGGCAAGGAGGAGCAGTTGGGAAGGGAACTCGAGTTAACGACTGGATTGGAAGCAAGGGATTCCCATTCAGACTGCTGCCCAAATGGGCAGTTGTAGGTGAACAATATGTACCCCTTGAGCTAACAAAACAGGTAGGAGATCGGTTCCCTCTTGACTACGTTTCAGGTAGAGGATAATTATTCCTCGAGGCTTCAAGAAATTCGTTCTTCGAGGAGCCAATAATGAAGGGAGAGAGAAGTTGCCAGTGAATAAGGTTTGCTAAGGTAGCGTGGATGTTAGAGATATGGAAGATTAAGATTCTGAAGGCTATTGTGCGACTGCTAGACGATCCCAAAGCGGATTATTTACATTCTGAGGCGATGTTGAACCGTGTTCGCAAGGCGTGGAAGTCTAGTCTAGACCATCCCAAATAGGCGACGCGAAGGCGCACAGAGCACGGCTACCACTGAAATGAACCATTGCTGGACAACGGTGTAATTATAGAAGGTAGATCTGACATCATAGGCGTAGAGAATAGCAAGCCACTGGTCGTAGCAACAGTAAAGCAATAATAGGACTGTCGCAACAGTAACCCGCCACTTCGTGATGGTCCCAACCACAAACGGTCACTACTGTAAGGTTCATGTCTAATAATACACCTTTGTACCCCAGCTTTCGTGCCTCAATCAAAGCTAAAATTGCATCGATGACTTTGTACAGACAACAGAGGCGTTGTGAAAGTCAGGCTGAGCCCAAGATGGCAAAAAGAAAACCGGCCATCACAGGACAATAGGCTGTTTATTGTGTCGAGGATCACTGCGGCTGTCTGTCAATGATCTTGGTGTTGATTATTGTATCAACCATTCGTACCATTCAGATATGTTGAGGGCAACGAGCACGAATTCAAGTGCTACGCACATACCCTCGCTCTCTGCACACTCTATTCCGTCTTCCTGTCCCTCTCAAATTCCGCACTCCCTTCTCCTCGTCCCACTCGTCTCCCTCCTTCTCCCTCAACTCCACTCCACTCGCCTGCTCAAGCACTAGACCTATGGGTCCTGCATACACGAAAAACCAACAAAGCAAAAATGATTTCACACTTTTCGAAACCAAAGCTCTTCCCTTCTTTTCCAAGCATTCCTTGTGCGCAGCGAACGAGAGTAACCTGATAGCAGTGTGTGTTAATACGAACGTCTCGCCCCGATCCCGCGCATACGTCCCTCTTGCGTTTCCTCGAGGACCTTTTACTTAGTGCACGATGAGCCATTCCCTGTCGCCTACGAACCGCAACTCCATCTTTGGATGGGTCAAGAACTTGAAGCGTGGCAGTCTAATGAGCAACGAGAGTGTCAATGAGATCCCCTCGGACAATGATCTTCTATCGACGGAGTCGCGCTCGCCGTCAAAGTCGCTGGCGAACGTCCCTTTCCCGCTGTACCCGCCCAACAGTGTACCGTTTCCCATCGGCTCCACCACCAACCCGCACCAGTCCCCGGTTGCTATCCCTGTGCTGGGCCTGGGACACGCGCTGGCGGGGCCACCGCAGGCGGTGATGCCCGGTACGTCGCCCTTGGGCACGTCGTTTACCTACTTGAGCTCGTCTTACCTGTCGAACCAAGGTGTTCCCAATTTAGCGCTGTTGGCTGCCCAGCAGCAGCAGCAGCAACAACAACAACAACAGCAGCAGCAAGCTGCTGCTGCTGCTACACCAACGCACCATCACCACCACTCACTCGCACAGGCAGTGGCCTCCGTGGGGCAGCAGGACTTTCTCCGGCCACTTCTCCACCACAAGTCACGGTCAAGCAATAACGTGTCACGCGTAAGATCGAACCTGCAACTGCAGAGCGAGAAGCTGGCGAGCATCAGACAACACCGCGACCTGTTTCTCCAGCACAACCCGTTGGTGGACGAAAACAGTAAGTACTTTGGTGTACCGTTGGAGTTGGCGATCCGCGAGGCCTCTGCCAAGATCCTGATCTTGAACCCAAACCCACTCGACCCAGGCACTACCTATGGAGAAATCCCGATTGTCGTGGCCAAGTGTGGAGTGTTTTTGAAGAATAACGGTTTGACCGTCGAGGGTATATTTCGTGTCGGAGGGCTGCTGAAACGGTTGAAGGAGTTGCAGGCCATATTTAACACGCCCCCTGAGTACGGTAAGAAGCTTGTGTGGGATGGATACAATGTGCACGATGCTGCGTCGATTTTGAGGCGGTACTTGAACGCGTTGCCTGAGCCTTTGATACCCTTGGACTTGTACGAGCTGTTCAGAGATCCTTTGAGAACACGGTCAAGAATTATCAACTATATGAAGTATAAGGCGGAGAATCCTAGTAAGGTTTTGAGGGCTGGAACCCCATCTACAGCTGTGCCAGCAGCTGTAGCATCAACTGTACCATCGATTGCACCACCTGCTGCTCCTTCTGCCCCTTCTATGGCAGCACCAGTTCCATCTTCTGTACCAACTGCTGCTGCTGCACTGATACCAACGCCCCCACCACAAACCGACGGATCACCTCTAGTCGAACCCCAACCCCTCACGGAAGCCAACATTGACCGCTTCAACAACTCCTCCTCGTCGAACCCATCGACCACATCATTTCGCGCCGCCTTTTCATCGCCGCCATCCCACGAAGACTCTGCTGCTGCGCGCGCAGCTGCCGCAGCCAAGAAGCTGGCAAAGAAATCGAAAAACTACAAGAAGCTCACACGCGACGTGCACGAGGCCATTGAAGAGTACAAGCAGATGGTGAGCGAGTTGCCAATGCTCTCGAAACAGCTTCTCTTTTATATTCTCGACCTCCTTGCAATGGTGCAGAACCACTCTGACCAGAACTTGATGTCTTCTCGCAACTTGGCTGCGATTTTCCAACCGTCGATCTTATCGCACCCCAACCACGACATGGACCCGGAGGAGTATGCGTTGTCGCAGTTGGTTGTTGAGTTTTTGATCCAGTACGCGTACAAGTTATTGCCCAAACAGCAACAACAGCCATGCGTGACATCTCCTCTGGAGAGCACGGCGCCTTTGATATCTATCAATGACGACGACGAAGGCGACGCTGCTGCCCAGGCTGCAACGACACCCACGACATTGCACACTGCGAGCAACGTGACGTCGACGAGTACGACGCCGCTCGAGACGGGCACCCTCCACAAGCCGCCCCAGGCTCCCTTCAAACGCAACTACAGCAAGTCGCTTCCGAACGCTAATCAGGATGATTTAGCGGAAAAGAAGTCGATACCGCAGATGTCTGAGTCCGATCACGAATACGAGATCACCGACGACGACAACATCTCGGACTTGGACGAGATAAACCTGTACAATTTGAATCTGTCGACGGAGGCGCTCAGCGCCCCCGCGACGAACCTCGTGCATGCGGTAGATGTTGTTACGGAGACGAACACGCCGAACAAGGGCAGCATGAGCGCTGCGAGTGCTGCGAGTGCCGCGAGTGCTGCGAGCACGGTGAGCACTGCCAGCGCGAACATTGCGATTGTTGTTTCTGCGGCAGCGAAGGACGAGTAGGGACGGTTAGAGGATAATATATAGAGTTACTTGATGCTGAGTACACACACGAGCTGTGAATGCACTAGTACTTGTGTGAGTAAGAATAAACCACGATCAGGGTGGAACAGCCTTTAGGAAGAACCTTTAGGAGACTTTGAATAGTATAATATAGTCCCATAGAGGTCTGTTGGATATGTATAACATTAGGAATTTACAAGTGAAAGAAAGGTTGGTAAGGGGTTGGTTAGTAGAATGAGGTCTATCCTGGGTATTACTGAGATTGGTTGGCTGCAAAAGGAAGGTAAGCAAGGAAAGAATTGAGCAAGTATGTTGAACTTTTGTGTGGTAGCTTGACTTCTTAAAGGAAACTTCCTACAGATTAAATGAACCATCGAGACCTTGTGATTTCTCATAACTAAGATTTACTAACAGGTGCAATAAAATGAAGATTTCTTATTCAATGTGAGGTTACTTATCAAGATACTCAATTCAATTGTCAATCATAGATGTCAAAAGATCTCATTCAAGTCATAACCAAAAGTATGCCCGAGAATATTCTTCACGTACTCGTCATTCAAGAGTTCAGCCTTCAAATCCTCCAGCCTTTCGACGCTATCAAGGTACTCTGTTACTTTTATCAAAGCTTCAATTATTGAACCAAACTTGCCGGGGCTGATATCACCATCTACTCTGGTTTTGGTGCCATCTTGAGATTGATAAACAATCAGCACATACTTATCAGGATCCTCAATGGACAGAAGGATTAATTCAATAAGATAATCACAGAGAAGAAAAGGATCCTCATAAGTTTCTTCCATATGTCTTTTGTTTCTGAATCCCACCAACTCTTTAGTGAGATCGATATTTACTGTGGTAATCATTGTTGAGGAGCACAGTAAGTAGTACTGAAATACAGTACTATTTAAGTCAAAGCAGGACGCAATCTGTGGCACCCTTTGGACACCCATTGGGCACCAAATTGGCACCAAATAGGCACCACTCAACCCATTGGTATATTTGGCTCTTGGATTGTAAAGTGTTTGCAAGACACACTTTTCATGCTGGAATGGCTCAACTTTCGAACGAGCACACCCAGCGTACCAATGAGTATCTCTCTATTCCTCTACTCTGCTTAAAAATTCAGAAGATGTGTTCACCTGAAACTGGCACTTCTTAAAGGAGAAGAATGTGCTACCCCTAGAGTTCAAGGTGTCTCTTTAAACTTCGTAATCATATCATAGTCATTCCCAACATCACCAAATTCTCATTTTATCGAACACTTCAGACAGAAATACCTCTTACCGTACCATTGTACACTCGGCTCTTTCCTAATCCATCTCTGATAGCTCATATCTCTCGTTCCATTGCGGTCTTTTACATTTATCAAAATTCACGTGTTCAAGTTTTTCATCAACAAACCAAACCATCATGTCGGACGAAGAGCAGAACATCAGCGACCAGGAAGTGGATGATCTTTTTGGAGACAACCAGGACGTCGAAGCAGAGAACGCTTCTCAGACGAATTCAGATTCCGAGGACTTGACCGAGGCCAAAACCCTCGATATCTCATTGCCTAGACATGCGATATCCAGCAAGCCAGAAGACGATACATATGCGTTGAAGATGCCAGTTTTCCTCAGTGTAGAAGCGCATCCATTCGACCCAACCGAGTTCAAGGACAAGGTGGACCAGAATGCCTTGGAAAGATCCAAGAACCATCTTACGGACAAACAAATCAAGGATGAGCTTGTTGCTGAGAAGCTCTTGAACGAAAACACGATTCGTTGGAGATACTCCAACAGTGGGAATGATGATATCATCAAGCAGTCGAACGCACACTTTGTGCAGTGGAACGATGGGTCTGTTTCGCTCAAGATTGGAAGCGAGTTGTTTGATTTCAAGGAATTACCAGTGACAGATACATTTATGGTGAAGACACACGATAGCTACGAGATTTTACAGAATGACTCGATCATCAACAAGTCTGTGAACTTGTTGCCAGCATCGACGCACACGTCGACGCACAGAAAGTTGACACAAGCTGTGAAAACATTACAACATAAAGACAAGATCTTGAACACGATCACCGACGACGATCCGTTATTGAAGCAAAGACTTGCAGACGAAAATGAGCGTAAAACACTCAAACTTAAGAGACAAATCGAGTCCAAGCGTCGGTTGCAACAAGAAAGAATGGAAAGAGGCAGTAGTCCTGCGGTGCGTGGAGAAAGAGAACCAGCATATGAAAGATTTGCAAGAACATACGGAGGAGATGAATATGATGAGGAAGATGACTTTGTTGCTAATGACGATGAAGAGGAGGAGGAGGAGGAGGAAGACGAAGATGAAGAAGAAGAAGAATATGAAAGAGGAGCAGAAAGATTACAAAAATTGAAGGAAGATGGAGCAAATAAGTACAAGGAGGATGATGAAGGAGAAAAGAGAAAGAGGAGGAGAATTATTGACCTGGATGATGATGAGTAGTTGGATTGGTGTTTATGTATTATAAGATATATTTGAGAATTGTAGGATTCTATGAACTTGTGTGAGAGGTATCAATAATGGGATGAGAATGTTATGAGTATTGATTGCTTAACTTCATTGGAATAATGCTTGAAACTTTACTTAGAATCTACACTTACAATCTTTACTCAGAACACCTACAATCTTCACTTAGAACCTACTTACAACCTTCATCGACGCAAAGAATATGAATCAGAGGAAGTCACTGTAAATAGTCAGATAACTCATCACCTGACTTAGAACACACTAAGCTTATCAATATGAATCAAATCAATAACCAACAATAGAAGGATAATATATACAAAGAACGATCACAGCTGAAAACGTACTAGGTATCATATATGTAATGTAACACTCTTCGAGTCTGCAGATCCACCCCACACTTTCCGAGAATGTCGGTCTTTTATCTCCATCCTTCTGGCCGTAAATCATAAAGTCTAAATTCGGGAAGCGAACTTCAAACTTTCCCTGAACTCCATGTCACTTTTAAGGCCAATACGTATTCTCCTCTTAGGAGCACCAGGATCAGGGAAAGGGACACAGACTTCCAAATTGTTGAAGCAATTTGGACAGCTCAAGTCGCTTGCTTCCGGTGATATTTTGAGAAACCAGGTATCACAAGGCACCAAGTTTGGTGACGAGGCCAACGAGTATATTAAGAGTGGGCAGTTGGTTCCTGACTCGACGATGGTGGGAGTTATCACGAATGAGTTGAAGCAGGCGCAATTACTCGATTCCAAAGCCACCTGGTTGTTGGATGGGTTTCCTAGAACGTTCCCTCAGGCCGAGGCGTTGGACAAGGTGTTGGCAGAAACGGGAAGTGAATTGAACATGGTAGTTGAGCTTGACGTTGATCAAAGGGTTATTCTAGAAAGAATAGAGGCACGCTGGGTTCACTTGGCTAGTGGAAGGGTTTATAATCTCGACTATAATCCACCAAAAGTGCCGTTCACCGACGATGTCACTGGTGAAAAGTTGACCAAGAGAGATGACGACACTGCTGAAGTATTCCAAAAGAGACTCGACAGATACAACCAGGAGATTGGACCGTTGAAGAAGTTCTACGGAAACAAAGGGATATTGCACAAGGTATCCGGGAATACGTCTGATGTGATTTATCCGAAGTTGGCCGATTTGATATTGAGTGAGTTTGGAAAGGTTTAACAATATAAGAGGTCTTTCATAGATGACCTCATGTTGAATCTTATTAGAACGTCAGCATAATTGAGTTGACTGGATGAACATGTTTGGTGCTTGGGAGCATGATAAGATTAGAAGTGAGAACGATATACATGATTGAGATTACGAATAAAAGTTAAGAATAAGCTGTTGTAGGTTGGTGTACTTTAGCTTGTGATGTTTAGAAGCCGTTTTAAAGTGTCTAACAGTTAATTCGGAAGTACTTGACATTGTTTGCCTATAAGGCTTATTAACCCGTGTCCAAAGATGATTTTATTTCAGTTATCATCATTGAACTTGGGTAGTCCAATCTGAATATGCTCTGAATACCAGGTATGTATCAACAGCTTCCGCAGTCAAAACTTCATAAGTCTAGGAATTAACCCTACAAAAAAGTATAGTTTAAACCTATTCACTATAATGGTCTTCACATCCCAAATCATCAAGTCTCATTCCTGGTAACCTCAACCCTTAGTTCACATCAACTTCAACCACTTTCAATTCCTACTCTTCAGCCACTTCGTCTTCTACTCTTCAACCACTTCATCTCCTACGCTTCATCCACTTCATCTCCCACCCTTCGACCACTTCATCTCCCTCCCTTCAACCACTTCTCAGTTCAAACTGATTTGAAAATTAAAAAAATCACTAAGATCAAGAATCAAACCCTTTGATCCTCGTCTTCACCAACAGAACAACAACCTTCAAGAGAGTTGAATCCATAAATCGCATCAGTTTTCTCCACCATGAAGTTCTTTATTGACGATTTACCCGTGTTGTTCCCCTATCCACGCATCTACCCAGAGCAATACGCGTACATGTGTGACATCAAAAAGACCCTAGATGTAGGGGGAAACAGTATCTTGGAGATGCCTTCGGGTACCGGGAAGACTATTTCTTTGCTTTCCTTGACAGTGGCATACCAAATGCACTATCCAGAACACCGCAAGGTTGTGTATTGTTCGCGTACCATGTCTGAGATTGAGAAGGCGTTGATTGAATTGGAGAAGTTGATGGAGTTTCGTACCAAGGAACTTGGGTACGTGGAAGATTTCAGAGGCTTGGGGTTGACAAGTAGAAAGAACTTGTGCTTGCACCCAACCATCTCGAAAGAACGTAAAGGAGTGGTTGTGGATGAAAAATGTAGAAGAATAACCAACGGCCAATTGAAAGACAAAATCAACAAGGGAATCGACATCGAACAGAACGGAGAAGATGCCTTGTGCACATTCCATGAAAAGTTGAACGAAATCGACCAGCACAACTTGATACCACCGGGTGTGTTCTCGTTTGATTCGTTGATTAAGTACTGCCAAAATGAGGGAACATGTCCATACTTCACAGTCAGAAGAATGATCCCCTTCTGCAACATCATTATTTATTCGTACCATTACTTGCTTGACCCTAAGATTTCGGAGAGAGTGTCCAGAGAACTTTCCAAAGACAGCATCATCATATTTGACGAAGCGCACAATATCGATAACGTTTGTATTGAGTCGCTTTCGCTTGACTTGACAGACGACACATTGAAACGAGCCACCAGAGGTGCAAACAAACTCAACGACGCGGTGAACGAAATGAAACTCCAAGACAATGAAAAGTTAAAGAATGAGTATGAAAAGTTAGTCGAGGGTTTACGACAAGCTGAGTTGGAAAGAGAAGAAGAATTGTTCATGAGCAACCCTATTTTACCCAAGGATTTATTGGAAGAAGCGATTCCAGGAAATATCCGTAAAGCAGAGCACTTTATTTCGTTCTTGAAACGGTTTATTGAGTACTTGAAGACGAGAATGAAGGTTTTGCATGTTATCAGTGAGACCCCTGTCAGTTTCTTGCAGCACTTGAAAGAACTCACATTTATAGACAGAAAGCCGTTGAGATTCTGTTCTGAAAGGTTGTCTTTGTTGGTGAAAACGTTGGAGTTGTCAGATATTGACGACTTTAATGCGCTCAAAGATATAGCCACCTTTGCCACTTTGGTTTCCACATACGAAACTGGGTTCCAGTTAATTTTGGAGCCGTTTGAGACTGAAGGATCTACTGTCCCAAACCCTAAATTGCATTTCACCTGCTTGGACGCGTCCATAGCCATCAAACCTGTTTTCGACAGGTTTTCTTCTGTTATTATCACATCAGGAACCATCTCGCCTTTGGATATGTATCCCAAGATGTTGAACTTTCAGACAGTTATCCAGGAATCATATTCGATGACATTGGCAAGGCGGTCGTTTTTACCTGTTATTGTTACCAAAGGTTCTGACCAAGTGTCGATCTCATCAAGATTCGAGATCCGTAACGATCCTTCGGTGGTGAGAAATTATGGTTCCTTGTTGGTTGAGTTTGCCAAGATCACACCAGATGGATTGGTTGTTTTCTTCCCTTCCTACTTGTACATGGAGTCGATTATCTCCATGTGGCAGAATATGGGTGTTTTGGATGAGGTGTGGAAGTACAAGTTGATTCTTGTTGAGACACCCGATGCACAGGAGACGTCGCTTGCGTTGGAAACGTACCGCAAGGCATGTTCCAACGGTAGAGGAGCTGTGTTGCTTTCTGTTGCTCGTGGTAAGGTGTCTGAAGGAATCGATTTTGACCACCATTATGGAAGAACTGTGTTGATGATTGGTATTCCTTTCCAGTACACGGAGTCGCGTATATTGAAAGCCAGATTGGAGTTTATGAGAGACCACTTCCAAATTAAAGAGAACGATTTCCTTTCTTTCGATGCAATGCGACATGCAGCACAGTGTTTGGGTAGAGTTTTGAGAGGAAAGGATGACTACGGGATCATGGTGTTGGCTGATAAAAGATTTGCCAGAAAGAAGAATCAGTTGCCAAAGTGGATTTCGCAGGCATTGAATGATGCGGATATCAACTTGTCTACCGATATGGCGTTGGCATCTGCAAAGGAATTCTTGAGGAGCTTGGCACAACCAGCGAACCCTAAGGATCAAGAAGGTGTTTCTGTGTGGAACTTGGAGCAATTGAAGGAATACCAGAAACAGCACGAGAACAAGGTGGAGACTTTGGGCGAGGTTGAGGAGGTTGAGGAGGGATTCATGGATATTGACGAGGAGGATTTCGATTTGTTGTAGTTATAGATAATGAACGAGTGAATGGTAGATAGAATATGTAAAGAGGTTCAGATTCATGTTTTAATTTTCAGTAATTTACGAAAAACATACATGTCAAAGTCATCTTCGAATGAGTATACACCATTGATTTTAGAGATTGGATCGAGGTTCATCAAGGTTGGGTTTGCAGGAGAAAAGTCACCTCTGGTGGTCAAACCTACGAGTTCTCTTTACGGGTTTCAAGATTCAAAGCTCCACAGTATACCCAATTTCTATGGGTTCAATGATTCAGCACTCACGACCGAACAACGGAGTTCTCTTTTGAAGAGCACCATGGTTGATGATCCCGTATCCGAGAGGTTGTTTCGCATCTACAACTCTAATGTTCACAAGTGGATACGGCTCAATTCTGCTAGCTTAGGTGAAAAGAGTACCAGGGCCAACGATGAGTTGTGTTTGTTGGAAAGACTACAAGAGGTGTTCAATGACGGGTTGATGATCTCACCAAGACGATGTAAGGTGATATTGATAGACAACAACTTCTCATCAGCTCGCAAGATCAAGATATATGATGTTCTAATCAATAAGCTAAAGGTGAAATCAGTGATTACCCTTGAAGGATCTCTGTTGTCGATAATAGGAAGCGGAGAAAGAGACGGAATAGTGTTTGATTTTGGGTGGGAATCATCTAGTGTGGTGCCTATAATGGACCTTAGAGGCGTGGCACGAACTAGCTTGGAGTTTTTTGACCAATTTAACGGGTCTGCATTGCACTTTAAGGTAATACATGAACTTTTAAAGTTGAAAGATGGAAGTGTTGATGAGCTTTTGACGAGAGATGATTTGTTTGAGATTATAGAGAACTTTATCATCCGTGGAATGTATGTGAGAGAACTGGGGGTTGGAGAAGAAGGGGATATTGAGATAGTGGAAGGAGTTTTTGTTCCTAAATCACTCCAATCACAATTGTTTGAAGAAATGTTCTTTCAAAACAAAGAGTTCTTTGATAGAATTGACAAAATACTTCAAAGCGAGCTCAATGTGGATACCAGACCTGCGCTTTTGAAGAATGTTATTATAACAGGAGGACTTGGCGAGATTCCTGGCTTCAAAACGAGACTTTTGAAAGAGTTAAGATCACGATATCTGAACGTCGAAAGTAAAGTCTCCTTGGGTCCATGGGCTGGGTGTTCTATTTATGTGGCTACTATATTGGTACGACAAGACAAGAGTAAGTGGAAAGAGTTGGAAATGACCAGAGATATTTTGAGCTCGGATCCACGAACTCGAAGACAGGAATAGTATCATGATTGCCCATAAATATTCGAATATACATCATCCAAATCATACTCAACTTCGTATTTCAAAGAAGACTCGTCGAATTCTAAGGAAGGGTTTGCAAAATACTTCGCCCAAGGATCAACTTTGGGAATGAAGAAGTTGCGGATCAGGTGTAAGACTGCTGCTATTTTGCCCATTTCCACTGGTGGGTCGTCCAAACGTTCGAATTCATCATTCAAGATGTGCAAAAGAATTGCTTCTTGGTTGTAGCCTGCTTCCAAGTCGTAGCAGTCGCAAAATGGCCCGAAGTTGCTCAAGTTGGGATAAGGATTATGTTGGAGAGGCGACAAATCTAGGGGACAGTCGTCTTTCAAAAGCGGTCTAACCATGTGAGGGGATACCAGAACTTCAACGAACGGACGGTAAGTTTCGGTCATGAGTAGTGGGAAGTATTTTGATGGAACGGTTACGTCCACTTCTTCTTTCAAGACCGGAGACGCTTCGTAGAATGTTTGTTCGGAAGCGCTAGTGATGTCTGAAAGGTTACGCTCAGCGTTGGTTCTTAGATTTGGTAAGATGATTTCAGTGTAATGCTCTACCGAGTCTTTTACCACGCTCAACGGGGTGGGAAAGTGCTTTCTTTGGAGTCTATTGTTTGCAACATTGGTCAAATTGTCAAGAGACTTTGGACTGATTTCCTGCAAAACGGATTGGTTTGGGGGTTTATTTGCTACCCAAAGGTTTGCCCCTGCAGAATGGCCAGAGTTATGGTGGACATCATTTGTTATATCGTTCTCCGTATTCATGATGGGTTGATTTTTTGGGTGCAAAAAGATAATTTACAAACATAAATGAAGACAAGATTAGGTGAAGTGAACGGAATAAAAGAGATAGATGAGAACTGGTTAGCATTCTTCAGATTAGTTCGATTAAATATTTATATATAAATTTCTTAAGAATATAGCAAAAAGTTGAAAATCTACAAACTTTGAAGGTATGAAGAGAGTTGACTCGTTGAGAACCAGCACTCAGAATTTAAAACACTACAACAAATCTATAACATACTCTATTCAAATTCATACCTAACTGAAACTCAAGGTCCCTATTTGTGTTTAAGGTACGCTGGAAACCGAATACTCGTGGCACTAAGCATACCAACTCTGTCAAATGTCTTGCATTAGTTGATAGCGATCAAGTAGATGATAAACATTAGAAGTTCATCCTCTCCGTCTGTTTTCCTCTGGTCCCTCCACAGCTTGTCTCACAGCATACATTTCAAGTTCATCTTCACAAGTCACTGATGATCATCTACTTGGTCTCACCATTCTTAGCCAAACTACCAATATACTCTTTAATATACTCATTTTCATTCTCGTTCTTCTCACACAACACCTTGGTACTGCGGATATTGGATATCAACAGCGCAATGTTACCCTTCAACTCCATTATCCTGTCTATCTTATCCTCCTTGGTCGACATGGCTGTGGTGCTGAGATAAAAGTTTGCAAACGCACGACCAGAAGTGACCTATTTTTACGCCTTTTCAAGTGATCGGAATAGCAAGTAGCACGCTAACAGGATGTCGTGGACCGGGTTCAAGAAGGCAGTAAACAGAGCCGGAGGCTCTGTGATGATTAAAGAAGTCGATAAGACTGTTGACAGAGATTATGATGTGGAAGAAAGGAGGTACCAGACTTTACGGAAAGCCGGAACCAATGTCCAGAAGGCCTCGAAAGGGTACTTGGACTCATTAAGGGCAGTGACAGCATCTCAGGTCACGATTGCCGAGATTGTGAACAACTTATACGACGATGTCAAGTCCAGTGGATCGGCCTATGGCAATGTTGGGCAGTACTACTTGCAATGTGTCCGTGAATTTGACGAGGAAACAGTGAAGCAAGTGGATGGACCATTCAGAGAAACAATCTTGGATCCTATAGGCAAGTTTGCTGGGTACTTCCATGAGATTGACGAGGCAATCAAGAAGAGAACACACAAGAAACAGGACTACGATGCCTGCAAAGCCAAGGTGCGGAAGCTTGTGGACAAGCCTGCCAAGGATGCCGGGAAGTTGCCTCGTGCGGAGAAGGAATTGGCCATAGCCAAAGACATTTTCGACGAGTTGAACGTACAGTTGAGAGACGAGTTGCCACAATTGATTGCGTTGAGGGTTCCATTCTACGACCCTTCGTTCGAGAGTTTGGTGAAGATCCAGTTGAGATTCTGCACCGAGGGATACTCGAGATTGGCTCAGATCCAGCAATATTTGGATCAAACATCAAGAGACGAGTATGCAAATGGATTATTGGATGGGAAGATTGATGAGTTGCTTGCGCAGATGAATGGGTTGGGAATCGCTTCATTGGCTAAGTAGTAAATGTAAGCATTATTATTAGATAACCTTGAGGGGACAGACAAAAGGATTATTATAACCTCGAGTGGACAAACATTAGGATTATTATAACCTTGAGTGGACAAACATAAGGATTACTATAACCTTGAGTGGACAAACATAACGTGAAGATCTCTATGGTGTAGAGTATGTAGGTTGGCTTGTACATCTATAGGCACCAGAAATATGAAGATTAGAAACAGTTAAAAATACATAGTATCAGCTACAAATCGATGAAAGGCTAAACAACTAACCCAAAAGTACCGTTCAAGCTCTATACCCTCCAACCATTCAAATGAAGGACTCTCCATTGGTAACAGGTCCATACTTCGTCATGTGACCAGAAATTTTGTAACGTTGAAATTAAAAACAAATTTAACGAATCGAGGCCAAACATCGCTCTAAAGAGGCTTGGACTCGAGACATTGAATCGAGGGAATTTACTTGGAGGTTACCAGATAGGAACACCAGCAAAGAGCTCATAGCCGGACTTTCCAGCAGATTATTGTTTTTTTGCATTGTACATGGTTGTTTTGCTGTGCTTGTCGAGACCTTCCACCCCGTAAATATCAAGCACCGCAATACGAACACGTTGGATGAGAGCGAGTAACAATAGCGATTACGTTGGCATCATGGAGCAGATCCGATGGTTGAAAAGAATAAAACAGAGGGCCGTGATTCGGTTCATCTCGGTGCTCTTGTCGTACCCCAAGTCCAGCATACTTTTACCAGCGTTGGTGACGTTCATACTATCGTACAACATCACGTATGATTTCACGCTCAAGCGACTCAACTCGTACTTCACAAGCCAGTATGCGTCGCTACCGCCGGAGTTGTCGAGCAGGCGACAGACACTGGACGACGAGCCGTCCACGCTCGAGCTACGGTCGTACTTGGGCCCGAATATAGACTATTCGACCCACTTGACCAAGATCACGCTCTGCAAGCTAAATATCAACACGACAACCATGTCGACCAGTGACACCACGTTGGTGTCGGAGAACTCAAACGTCCTCAGCTACCAGTTTTTCCAGCAGCTCTACGACTTGGAGGAGTACTTGGAAGGGCTCAACGTGTCGATCATATCACCGCTATCAGACTACCCGTTGAACCAAATCAACTTCAACCAAAAGAGCAACCAGATGTTGACACCCTCCAACTTCAAGTCATTTATCATCAAATACCTCAACTATGACCTCAACAACCTCCTCACATTTCTTTACGTGGACAAGATATACAAGTCCAACCACCTTATAAAGTATGCCAAGAACATCAAGCTATTCCTAGTGCACAAGTCAATCACCGACTTGCCGCAGCGCATCAACGAGTATTTGGATTCAACTCCCAAAAACATAATTCTGATCGACTCGGTAAGCGAAACATCAAAGTACTCAAGCATAAAAGATTTTATTATCTACTATTTTGTGCAGAAGAGGTTGATCATACCCACGCGGCTCTTCTTCCTGTTTTCGAACATCTTTATGCTGGTGCTGACCGTGGTGTTTTTGATGTACTTGTACGTCTCAATAGCCAACGAGCACCGCGTGCGGTCGAGTCTGGGATTGATGATCGGATGGATTACGGGAGTAGTGATCTCGTCTGCTTCGGCAATCAACGTAATCACCCTCCTCCACGACTACAAGTCGTGGCGTACTGTGTTTGAACCACTGACCACATTCACCAAAAGTGCATACATATTTGCTGGATTAGTGTTGAGTTCGAGATACCTATTTCTCATTGTGCGAGTGTTGAATGAGAATCAAGGCTCGCACACTGACGCAAATAAGAAGCTCCACAAGAACTTGTACAAGTTGTTTGTGGGGTTCTACGGGTTTCCCATGATCACCAAGTACTTGATGATAAATAGCGGCGGGTTGTTGGTGACCTATGTGTTTGCAAAGATTGTCTTGCACTACTATATTGATGGGTACTTGCTAACATATATAAATGGCAGGCTCTTCCAAACGACAGAAGCCTTCTTTTTCACCACCTGGATTCTGTATTTTTTGCATCTCACATATATTGTTGGAATAGCGTTGGTTGACCGAACGGTCTTTGACATCACAGATTACCTTGACAACCAGGCGGGAACTGAAAGCGACAACAAAGGTGTCAATGTGTTTTCGGCGATGTTGTTGAAGTTACATTCCCCATCGCACTTGAGACCAGCCAGAAATTCCATGAGATATCGCTTGGGGCAGTTTTTTCTCAAGGTGCGCTATCCATCGGAGTACTATTGCTGTGCGTTAGTTATCACAGCATTCAGTCTTGTTTTAATGATGAGCATTTTCATGCATTGGGTGATTTTGATCCCCTACAACTTGTTAAATGACAAGAAGGATATCATTAACTTGGGCGAGCTCCGGATTCTCAGGAACACAAACAACTTCATATATTACCTTGAATTGGTATTAATCATTGCATTTATTGTTGCCTCGTCTTTGGTCGTGTTCAACCTCACGACCTTTGACGGGCACTATTCGAAAGTCAAAAACAAGGTGACGGGACCACTAACCCTTAGTGACTTTGTAACTGAAGCTAAGCAGTTCAACGCAATAGAATTGCTAAGTAATGCTGGTCATAACTTAGACATCTTGAAAATCAAAACGAATTCTAAATGTTCGTTCGTGGTGACGATTGGGTTGGACCATAGGATCTTGGTCTGGTCCCCGTTGTCATCTCCCATTCAACTGCCGATAAATATTTCAAGCAAAATCACTGTTAATGGCGAGCAAAAGGAGTTTTGGCCTATAAATCACGTCAACATTAGTGACGACGGAAACTACATTGTTCTTATCAACTACAGGTACTCGCTAATCAAGTGTTACGAAAGAAAATCGTTGAGCTACAAGTGGGAGTTGAAGTTGGATGGCAAATCGTTTAAGATCTTGGAGTCTTTCTTCAGAAGACGGACCGTGCCTGGGTTTTTAGCGAGAAAGATTATGCAGAAGAAAAGCGAAAAGAAGAGGGTTGGGAGGAGAAGAGGAAGTGATGCGTCACTTGCATCGATGGGATCTATGATGAACGGTAACTTTCCACCGCCTAATGGCTTTGATCCAAAAGAAGGCGGATCCAAAAGCAACAACTTTAATTTATCTACACAGGAAGACGACAAGATGCAGCAGTTAATCAAAGATGACTTTGTTCTCGTATTGGAGACGGGAGAGTTGATTAGCATTTCATGTTCAGACGGAGTTGCTAAAACTTTGAATGTTCTGGAGAATAAGTTGATCGCCGTTGAAAAGATTTCAACGCCGCGTGTCAGCGATAGGATAGTGTGTCAAACAGAAGCCAACGAATTGGTCGTTGCTACTGTCTTGAACAACAACTGGAAGTTCAGGAAGTTGATTGTGCGTGAAGGGTTCTACAACCAAGAGCAGTTGATCATGCCGACAGGATTGACAAGAAGCAACTCCTATGCCAACGACAGCAATTTTTCATCGCTATACAATCCCAAGGAACTTCCCACATGTGAAGAGGAAGGGTCGGAGAGAGTGAAAAGTCTTCTGGTGAACAAGAGCATTTTGGTGACGGTTGAGTTTGTTGGTATGATCATCAGAGTCAAGAACTTTACAGCGGAGTTGGTGGATATTCAGCGAGGAATTGTGTTGAAGACGTTCAACGTTGGACACTTCAAGCCGTATTCTTTCAAGGTATCGCACTCGGAGCCGACACATTGTAAGTTTTGCGGGTGTGCGTCAATCCAGACTTTCTCCTTGATTTACGAGGACTTTTACAGTCCCACGTTGATCATACACACATTCAAGATTGACTTGCAGCGGTCGAAGAGCAACATTTGCTTGAGAGTGGAGAGAGACCCCAGAGAAATCCGTTGTCTTGGGTTCAATGCGGTGACCGAACACCAGTACTGGTTCAACGACATCGACGGGTGGGAGTTGACGGACGTGAATGTGATTATTGGTATCCGAAAAAAGAGTACCGTGGACGACGACTCTGAAGAGACTATTGTCGAGCCCAAGACAACTTCATTTCAGGCGTTGACGGAGAACAGCGGCCTACTTTCTTTGAGAAAGAAAGTAAGACAGGAAAAACAGGCCGAAGCTGAATGCGTTGACCAGTTGTGGGAGGGGTTCATAGTGACTGCGTTGGACGGAAAGATCTTTCCGTACCAATTGCCACACAATGACTTCTCGAGCAGAAAACTAATCAGCAACAATTTCAACTGTTTTGAAAAGTACGGGTACAAGTCGGTGATCATGAGCACGCTGAACCTCATGGAGATCATCTATTTGGGAAACGACAAGCTCATTGAGGACGATATCTACTTTTCTGGTACCAAGGCAACCATAGGGTCGATCTTGGAGGAGGAAAGAAAACCCCAGGATTACACTCAACCGGTTAACAGTGAGTTGAAATTCATAAGCAAGAGAAGGAAGATGAGAGAGAAGTTGAAAAGAGAAGACGTATAGTAATAGAATCTCACGTAAAACATTTTCGATTGAATAAATCATACTGCACTTCTGGGATCGCGATTCGGCACTCAGATGTTGTAGATGTAAGTGGACTTTAACTGAATTCAAGATGAATAGCTCGGTGAGTGTCAACAGTTTGATGTTGTGACTCACAAGAGAAGAAGACAAACTAAAACGGAACCTAGACCCAACAAGTCTGGACCTTAGACAAAGACGTCATTCTATTATTTGACAGCTTTGTTTTCAAGGTTATGAACTGTTTTCAGGAACTGCTATTGTTTATGCTGACGCTGCAAAGACAATTGGTGTTCAGAGTTCCAAATTGTTCTCAGTGGGGCTCAAGAATTGTTGCTCTTGGTGCATAAGGTTCTGCTTTAATTCATTAAGATAGTGGAGTCTTTCTGGAAAGGTACTGGGGTTGCAAACTAATCCCAAGAGAGAAGAGCCAGTTTCTATTTAAAATTTGCATTGAAAAGGGGACGCCAGTACCTGACGGTAACTGCACTTTAAACGCCGTCAAGTGTTCACAATACGTTTTAGGTATGCGAGCAGTGCACTCAATCGACGGAACTCATTCCGATCTATAGTCCTCCTTGCTGCATGTTTGTTTCTGCAAGGCTTGTCGTTCATTCGAAAGTGAAACTAAAGATAAACTAACTGGTACCACTTGCGCATACCCGACTTCCTAAACCGTAGACACAATTGAACAGGGTTTGAGATGTGTGCATCAATTCTGTACTTCGACGCCTCGAAGTATATTTCTGAAAGTGAAATTTGCAATCACATGAACGATGGGATGATGTTTAATAGAAGGTGGTTAATGTTTTCGTATTTCATGAAGAAGGTGGAGCGAAGGTGGTTCTGTAATTCACTTGATCAGTTTGTTCAATAATTTATAATTTTTCTTCAACATTTTGCAACAATTTGGAAATTTTTGAAGTATTTGCTAAATCATCAAGCAGCATAATTTATTGATTGAAGGAGGAAATATATGAGTCCTTCGAGATAGAAATGTACTGTGTACGAGTCAAAACTATCAATCATGTAGATGATAACACCATTAACCATTCTCTTACAAATTTACAATAATAATGATAAAGATAAAGATAATCTGTTTTCGTGTTCAGAGTTGTTCATATATAAAAAGTCGAACATATTAGGTATCAGTAGCAATTGCCTTTAGCATAAGCATCACCGATAGTAAGGTTACATCGTTTGCTTCAACACTGGGAAAGAGATTTTAACATCAACAGGGCTTCAGCCCAGTTGGAATAAACAGGTGTAAATCACAGCTGCTGGGAACTAATCTACCAGCACCATGGGTTACACCAGTTTGGCCACCACCAGCATCCGTTGCTGCCGGATCCACCGTTTCCACCGTTTCCACCGTTTCCACCGTTACCGCCGTTTCCACCGTTTCCACCGTTACCGCCAGTTGGGGTAGGGGTAGCCTTGGAAGTGGTCTTGCAAGGAGTTGTGGTCTTAGCAGTAGTCTTAGACGAGGTAGTCTTGCATGGGGTGGTAGTCTTAGGGGTGGTAGTCGAGCTTGGCTTTGGAGTGGTAGTCGAGCTTGGCTTTGGAGTGGTAGTCGAGCTTGGGACTGGGGTGGTCGAAGAGCTTGGGACTGGGGTAGTCGAAGAGCTTGGGACTGGGGTAGTCGAAGAGCTTGGGACTGGGGTAGTCGAAGAGCTTGTGACTGGGGTAGTAGAAGAGCTTGGGACTGGGGTAGTCGAAGAGCTTGGGACTGGGGTAGTCGAAGAGCTTGGGACTGGGGTAGTCGAAGAGCTTGGGACTGGGGTAGTCGAAGAGCTTGTGACTGGGGTAGTAGAAGAGCTTGGGACTGGGGTAGTCGAAGAGCTTGGGACTGGGGTAGTCGAAGAGCTTGGGACTGGGGTAGTCGAAGAGCTTGGGACTGGGGTAGTCGAAGAGCTTGTGACTGGGGTAGTAGAAGAGCTTGGGACTGGGGTAGTCGAAGAGCTTGGGACTGGGGTAGTCGAAGAGCTTGGGACTGGGGTAGTCGAAGAGCTTGTGACTGGGGTAGTAGAAGAGCTTGGGACTGGGGTAGTCGAAGAGCTTGGGACTGGGGTAGTCGAAGAGCTTGGGACTGG